>OY735256.1:2422483-2444463 GCA_963457715.1 Argyresthia albistria
CAAAACAACACTAAACTTAATCAACACTACCTATTACATTTTGTAAATACTTTTTAGAATACTAAGATAAGAAAGAGCCGCATAAATATTTAAGTACTAGGTATTACTCGTCGGGTCTAGCTAGGCTATCCGCTCGAGCCATAGTCGAATCTTACTGAAGACAAGTGAATTTATAAACTCAGATCTATCTATGCATGACAATAGAAAATAAATATGTTAATATTCTCTTACCCTTTTCGCACAGTCGGTAAACTACAGAGCAACAAATTCACTATTTTTAGAATTATTCAATTGAACACAAAGTATTTTTGAAAGTTTACAAAAACCGACATCAACCAATTTGATTGTCAACCAATGTCAATAATAGCAGTCAATATCATCATCAATATACTTTATTGCACACAAATCAGTACATTATGACAATCAAAAATGGAAATAACATGTACAAAGGCGAGCTTATCTCTATCAAGAGATCTATCTATCTCTAACAGTCGTATCCCAACGTGAAATACCTTGTGCTGAGCAGTTCCGATGTGGCTATATTGTATTTGCTCTTCATTATCATTATCAGTTTAACTTCACAAAATCCTGACAGCAAATGCACGAGTTGCTATGAAAAATATAAAACCCGTCTGAAAACTAAACATTGCGTCACACCTTTTCTCATACGGTGGACGGAGGCACAGATTAGGCCACATTTGGCGAGTGCGAGGTTCTTCGGAGGCATATTTGTATATTTAAACTTTGAACTTTGAGTTGAACCACTTGGATATTACAGATCTGATCACCAAGGCGCCAAAAAAAGGACTTACCAGGGCCCGAACTTTACTGTTCACAAGCATACGACAAGCCTGGCACAAACTTTAATACGAGGTATTTGGTATTCCAAAACGTATTTACGCTGGCGTCAAACTGGCGCCAGCGTAAGTACGTTTTGGACAGTAGCATAGGACGTTTAAGGTAGTAAGCTTACTTTGTATTTTGTGTTTGTAATTTATGTTTTGTAAAGTTTATTACTGTTGTTTGTCCATATAAGTAAATAAGTAAATAAGTAAATAAGCATACGAAGTACGCTGGCGTCAAACTGGCGCCAGCGTAAGTATGTTTTGGACAGTAGCATACGAAGTACGCTGGCGTCAAACTGGCGCCAGCGTAAGTACGTTTTGGACAGTAGCATTCGCGAAGTACGCTGGCGTCAAACTGGCGCCAGCGTATGTACGTTTTGGCCAGTAGAATACGAAGTACGCTGGCTTCACGCCGGCTCTTGTGAATTGGATTCCGGTTTTAGTAGAATACCAAATACCTCGTATTGAAGTTTGTGCCAGGCTTGTTGTAAGCTTGTGAACAGTAGAATTCGGGCCCAGGTGTTTGGAGAATGAAACGACAAAACATTTTGGGGAGTTTGGGACATCATACTGAACAAATATCACTATCAAACCGATTTGATCAGAGCAACTTTATTTTTCACTTCTCTATACAAATCACCGATCATGAAAACCGCTCGGCCCAAAATGTATTGAGATGTCAAAAAAAAGTTGCTCAGATCAAATCGCTTACATACTGTAAGTTGTTAAGAATGATGTCCTCTACTACCAAAAAATAATTGTCGCTCCATACTCCAAACACCCTGTATACAATAACATAATTTTTCCTCTTTCATTAAATTGGAATACCAATGTTTATCCTGTTATGTAACTCAATAAACCTAGATAAGGAGTTTATAGAAGGCACAAGAGTTAAATACGATGAATTGATTGCTAATATTAATTCATAGAAAATGTTACAGAACCATTCAGTAGAATGTCATTATTTTAAAACACAATAAGAAGCCTCATACCTCATAGGTAACAAACAATCAAATGCTTATTTATATCAATAAAAGCTGGAGTGCTTTTTGGTGTGCATAAATACTAAATAATAATATTAAAAACAATACTTAATGCTTAAATAATGGTAACCATAATTAATACGACCTGGTTTCACGAACTTCAAAAAGACTTAAAATTAATTTAATAAGGAATGCTTGTAAATATTTCTGATTGCATTTTGGAAAAGCTATTCAAAGGAATATATTTTATAGGTACGTAGGTCAGATTCAGATATATATGAGAACGAGCAAGGTAGGTAAATTCTTCACAAAATAAAAGGCCCGTTTTGACAGTTCACGCCCATGAAGTTTTAACCCTTAATGCGTAGGTAATAAAAGCCAACTGTTGCATACAAGCAAAGCGTACAAGTTGCACCTAGGAAAACCGCTTCTAATACCTACGCGTTAGGGGTTAAAACTTCATGGACGTGAACTGTCAAAACGGGCCTTTTATTTTGTGAAGACTTTAGGTATAACACCCTAAACAAACAAAAATATCTCACGACATTATGTCAACACCCATGTTAACTTATCAAAGAGGATGTGACAAAAGTGTGGCAAACTTTTCACACTTTGGCTATGTAGATATTTTTTGCTGTCTATGTTGTCTATTGTCTATTTATTTATATTGTATGCTCACTCTATCCAATGCTGACTGTACTTATACAGGGTGTTCGGCAGATGAATTTCCAAACGAAATCAGCAGCAAGGCATTTGCTATCCACCAAGTCATGATTTTCTGGATTTGGCCCCCAGACCCAGAAAAAAATGATGATTTGTAGAGTTTTGAAATATGGCCGAAACTAATCGTTTCAACTGGAATAAATGAAAATGTTATGAGTAGATCTGCCAGATTGTGGTAGTGTTTTAATCCTTACTGTTCAAGTATTCTAGTGTAATTACTATTTTGTGCACATAGCACGTGCACGTGCATCCCAACTTTACATAATGGCAATAAAATGAAAACTAAAAATGATCGAGACCTCTCAATTCTCTTAAAATGAACTTCTGAAGTAAATAAAGATTACTAACGTATGTGGTATACCATACGAAACGGCACAAAATGAGGATATTTTAAGAGAATTGGGAGGTTTCGATCATTTTTAGTTTTCATTTTATTGCTATGTAAAGTTCAGATTGTTATTTTTTGTGAACCGTTTTTGTGACTTTGGTGGCTGATAATTATTTTTCTATGGGTTATCTCTGCACAAAATAACAAATAGACTAGAAAATTAGGACAGTAAAGATTAAAACACTATGACAATTTGCCAGGTCTACCCATACAATTTTCATTTATTCCAGTTGAAACGATTAGTTTCGGTAATTTTTCAAAAATCTACAAAGCATCATATTGTTCTGGATCTATGGGGCCAAGTCCAGAATATTATGGCTAGGTGTGTGAGGACATTCATCTGCCGAACACCCTGTATTTAATGCCAAGGTTTAGTTATATGAAATTCATAATCATTCCAAAGCACTTCATTATACCGTAATATATACAAACATACACAATACACATGTCGCACATACACCCTGGAATGTTAGTCAAGAGCAGCAATAATTTTCATAACGTGTTTACAAATTCTTCATCTCTCTAGACATTAAAATAGTTATTGTCTTAAAATTACTAGTTTGAAACGTTTTGTCTTTGTGTCGTTTACCTATGTATAGAATTATAAAAAATGTTGAATAGGAAGATATCTATCCCGGTTTCGTTGCATTTTAAAACTACATGGATCATGCTTCAAAAACCGTTGTAACATGATTTCCTAAGCTCTTCGATAAATAATCGCACCAAAACACAAAACGAACCATTATAATTATTTAAAAACAATAAAAGTGTCTAAATCCAGAATAAAATGCTTGTTAGTGTGGTAGGAATTCCTTAACATCGACGATGCGTTCGTAACTTCGCGGTCCAGCTAAAGTACCAAAAAAATTTTTGCAAACTTTCGAATAAACTTTGTTCAAAACATTTGCCGAAAAAATAATTGGTCAACAAGAAATCACCAACAACAGCAGCTACCAACGCCTCATCTCTGTCGGCAAGTCGATAAAGTGTATACAAGCTAAAAACTAAACAAATTATAAATCAACGAATACTCATCATTGCGAGCGAGCCACTCCCGTGCAGCTACGAGTAGCATGGTCGCATGCGCAGGCGGCTTGCGGTGCGGTGGCATGAGCACGCGATGGGTCATTTAAACGAAAATACTATGGGGCACCCGAAAAAGTTGAAAACACCTAAAACGGAAAAGAGAAAGTGATATGTTATTGCATTCGTTGAATGGTACATGACCATACCGGATGCACAACCTGCTGTTAACTTAGACATCACATTGGCGGGATGGCGCTGTAATTTCAGCGCTTGATTTTGAGTTTTAGTTACTTTGAGCTGGTAGTTGCGTATCCGGGCATAAATAGGGAGTAATAGTACTCATAATGGTGATCCGTATAAGTTGTACTATCGATGGGACAGTCAGCTTCAGATAAATGTGGGCACGCAAGATGCTCAAATACATCTCGACTTCTTCTTCACATCTTATATGTACTTACCATAAATATATCACACAGCCAAAGTGTCAAAATTAAGTCAACATCTTCTGCTACAATGATTACGTACGATGTGGATATCATTTTGATGAATTCGCTGTGTAGATGTTTCTGTTTGTAAATTATGTGCAGATCTATCTGTGCAGCTTGGGTGCTCACATATTGTTGAGCGTCAGCGGGGTTTTCTATGACTCCCAATGGGCAGTGGTGACATCTGGGGGTCGTTCCGCTATTTACTGACCATTCAGTGGTCCGAAATGGTAGTCCAGTCACGTTAGCTTAAAAAATCTTATCTTATCTTATCCTTGCATAAGTTTCAAGAGCTGAAAATTTGCATGAACGTTAGGGACACCATTATAATGAAATTGTAAAAAGTCCCCATCGATCCCATAATGAAAAATGTTTTATTCAAGGTCAAGTTCGAAAAAAGGTTTTTTTTTTGCACACTGGGATCGATGGGGACTGTTCACAATTTCATTATAATGGTGTCCCTAACGTTCATGCAAAATTTTTAGCTTCCTGGGAATTTATAAAAGTGAAACCCTATTTTAAGCCTAATTTGACCGGACTATATGATGACAGTAGACATCTTTGAAAGATCAATGTATTGTAATGTAAATAGCGGAATGACGGCCCTGGTCTGGTGTAGGTCAGGTAAACAAATCTTTTCTTACTTTAACCAACGTAGATGTCAACAGTAGAGCCCAAAGAACAGTAGTTATAGCCTTTGGACATAATACCCCGCTGGCGAAATAGCCGCGCTCGACTTACAACTCATCGTGACTGTACGACCACTAGAATTTTGGGCCAGGGGGAAAAGGAGTACTATTTTGCCCCAAGTTTTGGTCACATATTTTAAGTTTACTCGATAATTTTGCTGGTGTAAGAATATGGCAACTTTTGTTTAAGAATCCAGTTGCTATATCCCTATACCACAGGCATCAAAACTATCAAAATGGGACATCAACGACTACTGTGAATAATGATGAAAACATGTTGAATCATTGAGCTACTGATTACAAGATGTTTTTGATCAGTATACACTCGGTAAGGTTATAAAATAATACATGGACATGCGATGAAATATGACAAATAGATAATGTCAAAACAAGACAAATAACATAACAAGCGATAATTTCAAAATAAATCACAAATACATGCAAGATCATACAGTATTTTATCAGACTTATATCAGTAGAATATTACGTCACTCAGCAATCAATTGTACAAATAGTAATTGTTTACAATTCTACAAATCTTAGACAAACTAAGACAAGGCATCAACAAAATCTGTATTTTTTTCTCAAAACATTTGTGTTTATCTGTAGAATTGTGTAAAAGTAAAAATATATATGTAGTTATATGGGATAGGTTACGCTAAGCAATCCACAAAACATTTTCAGGCATTTCAGGTCAACTCGCGCGCGGACTATACATACTTTAATAAATACCCTGGCCCAGCCATCGTTTGTGTAGACTGGACTATGTCCTTAAATAAAAAAGCACTTTTAGAATGACAACTAACTAAGGTTTCTGCCCTAGAGTGAAAATTATTTCTCTTTAGCTTACTTCTGTGTTTGGTACCAAACTTAATAACAGCTTTCTTCCTAGTCAAGCAAAAGGCTATAACTTATTGCATATTTGTTATCCTATCAAATAGGTTAAAGCTATTTTTTTCATAATCTTATGTTATTTAGCACAAACTGTGTTAGATGCTAGATAAAATGTGGTGGTTTAAGGCCCGGTCCTGCTGTATTCAGTCTTTGTGTTAGGGCCTGTGCCACTCGGTGGGCAAGTTCATCGGCAAGCAAGGTTAGTAACAGAACAAACAAAATTAGTAGTCAATAAAGTGATTATCATGCAGTGAAAATTTATGGTGAGATGTTAAATGTTAATGGCAATATGATGATGAAAATGAGTTAGCAAACCATGCTGAACGTAAAACTAATACACACTGATAATTACCTCAAGTCACTCCATATTTCTCAAAGTATCAAGAACTTGAGTTTATGGCTTAAAAATAAAAACAAACGACAAAATAATTAAGAATATTGTTAATTTATTTGTTAAATTTTACTGTGACATAATGACTAATTCAATGTAATGATTAACAAAAAATATGTTTCGCTCAATCACTGGATGACATGTAAGTGCTACACACAGTGTTACACTTTTAAAACTAACAATAATGATATCATAAATCTGTTTCATGCTTTGAATTATATGGATGAACAGTAATATTTATTATAAGCTAAGTTAATCTTGTACCTCCGTTAAACATTTTTCATTTCATATATTGTCATCAATGGTTCTTTTAAATCCATTATATCCATTCAAAATAAAAAACCGAGTCTTGCAGACTCGTCATATTCACAAAATAAATACGAATAATATACAAATATATTTGGAAAGTTTCGATTTTTTTATTTAATAAAAATATAGGAAAAGGACTAGAACAAGCACGATTTTTCTAATCATTGGGTAAGTACCCAAATGTGCATGTAATGTTGGAAATTGTTAGTACCAAACACCACCCACTTTCTAGAATACAACATAAACATATACAACTATAATACTATGCAGCTGAATAAACTGTGACTCAAATGTCATACTGTCGCTCTCATTGTCCAAGCCAACGCCAGGATAACTTTGAGTACCAGTCAAATGAGATAACAGTTGTAAACCCAGCACAATATAACATACTCCGCACCTATTGTTAGTTCAGCTGGGAATGAAATCTAGTGGTGTTATTGTTAATATGAGTATAATACATTAACGAATGTATGTAGGTATAGTAAACTATAGTATATATGTATGTTAGTGATACGTGGGAACCTCAAGAATTACATACTAGCCGTCTGCTTTGAGCTTGCCGCTACCTTACAGACACAGACGTCTAGTAATTATTATTGTTAGATGTGATTTTAAGTAATTAATATGTGTCTAAGGTATATGCCATCACGAAGAAACATCTCTAATATGTATGAGGCAACAAAGCTGTCCTGAAAGTTAGTAAAATAGACAGCATACCTCAAATAGGGTAGGTAACTTCAAAAACAGACCACTGTCCTGTCAACGGAGCGTAGCTTTATAGACCAAATGGTTTAAAGACGCCAATTCATTATACGCTTAGTGTTCGCTTGTTTGCTGACAGGCCTATCGGAAATATCTCTCGGTTTTAAAAGCAATTCAGTCTTGTTCTTACTGAAATACTATCGTAAATAACCTTCTCGGCTATACGGGGTTAATAATTATGGTTAACATAGATAAAATAAAAAACTATAAATAAAAAGTATAAAAGTTATCCCCTCGGACAAGTACATTGTATGTGGTAATAAAAATATATAACTCATTTGATTAGTTTTTCATAGAGTTTTGCTTAGAGCACTAGATCTCTATGTGTAAGGGGAAATTATTTTCTATACTACCTATCATATCGAATGTGTCTTTACTCACTGGAATGTGATATAATGCATATCTATCTAAATAACTAAAAAGTTCTCTATTTTTTAGAAAAGTACATAGTTAAGATTCCTATTTCCTGTAGAGATTTGAACAAGTCGTAGAAAAATCCTAATAGTTACTTTTGGGGGCTATCATGAACGCTTTCTTGGACTAATATAGTGAACTCTTTACTACGTATACGTAATATGGTTACTCTAGAAGTGAAATGAGCTAAGTATGCCGTTGTAAGGCGAGGAACACAGCGCTCGTGGGATATCATTGACGATGGTACTATTACGTCACCACTCTGTGATAAAATAAAGCCTAATCTAAAGTGTGATGTTAATATGCGCTAAGGCAACGAAGCAACAGGTAAACCTGAATAATTAACAAATAATTAAAAAATTAAGTCAAATAAATGCTATACTACCTCATCCCATTCAGAGAATAATTCTTACAGCATTCTCTTACCTTTGGCGTTGTTCTTACGGTTTTTTGGTGATAAAAACCAACATTGGAATGTATAGAAATCTCACATTCTGAATTCCCTGCCTCTACCGTACGTTACTCTTTACAAAAAAATCAAACCGTACCAAAAAGAAAACCCAACAGAAAAACGAAAATTTGAGTGTAAAAAGTCAAAAAATACTTGACCAGTTTTAGCTCGAGTCGTGCCGTGACTAATTTTAAATGCAAAATAACATAACGATGGACCGTAAAATGTATGGATGTAGGTAACGCGCCCGGGACTTCAACGCGACATAAATGATCATTTTCAAAAGGCCGCTTAAACAACAGCCGCGCCGTATAACCGCTCTTATGATATGGTAGTGTAATATTTACTTGACTTTTTATTACCTGGCGAGCTAGTGGCCACAGATTGTTCGACTTTTTTACGCTCAAATTTGAGTGGTGTCTTGAGATTGACACTGTGCGACTCTGCGATGGCGGCCAGGCGCTCCAGCATACCGCTGATGGACATCCGGGAATCGGGGCTCACGGTGAGGCAGCCGTCTGCGAACAGACACCACAATGCTCAACATTCTTCACTATACTCTACACAGTTAGGTATTTCTATGTATGGAAATAAACGTTTGACGTGACTGTTGTCATTAGGTTAAGCGGCTACAGATGTGGGCCGTCATTCCGCTATTTACATTACAATACATTGATCATTCAAAGATGTCTTTCTACTATCAACATATAGTCCGGTCAAATTATGCTTCAAAGTAAAAAATATATATGTGCAAAAAATATACCCTTGCATAAATTCCCAGGAAGCTGAAAATTTTGCATGAACGTTAGCGTTATAATGAAATTGTGAAAAGTCCCCATCGATCTCAGTGTGCAAAAAAAATAACCTTTTTTTGAACTTTGACCTTGAAAAAACATTTTGCACTGATGGGATCAATGGGGACTTTTCACAATTTCATTTAATGGTGTCCCTAACGTTCATGCAAATTATCAGCTCTTGGAACTTATGCAAGGGTACCCCTATTTTTTAGGGTACCGTACCCGAAGGGTGCCAAACGGGACCCTATTACTGAGACTTCGCTGTCCGTCTGTCCGTCCGTCCGTCCGTCCGTCCGCCCGTCCTGTCTGTCACCGGGTCCGTCTGCACGAACCGTAATAGCTAGAAAGCTGAAATTTTCACAGACTGTTGCCGCACCAACCACAAATACTGAAATACGAGAGATATTGCAAATTAAAGGGGGCCCCGATACAAGAGACGTGTTTAGATACACTTACGCATTTCAAAATGGAGATCTTGACTGAAACTGTTTATTTATTGTCATAGCAACCATGTCATAGACACATATACTACACATTTAAATATGATAGCATATTTCGCGTCAACCCACATGGTTGTGGTTACCCGGTGCGGTATGATGTAGACTCTCAATCCGGAGGTCGTCGGTTCAAATCTCGTGAAGGCATAAACTTTTTAAATTTTCTTTTTGTTTATTTTTTTTATTGTTTTGAGTGCTTTTGATTTGTTTTACGATGGTACGGTACCCTTCGTGTGCGATACCGACCCGCACTTAACCGATTATTTTAAGCTAACGTGACTGGACTACCATTTCGGATTAATGAATTGTCAGCTAATTGTAATGTAAAATAGCCGAGTGACCCCCCAGTTATTAAGACCTGTAGGCCTAGAGAAAGTTAATAACGCTACGAAAACGAAACGAAACGAAAACTGAAAATGTATGCGATTTGACATTTGGTGACGTAGCGTGACCAAATGTCAAATCGCATACATATTCTTAGCGTTTCGTGCGAACGATAATAGCGTTTTGCATCTTGTCTAGGGGGGCTGGCATGTTCACAGTACTCACACTAATGCAGTGTCACTATACTCATAAGTTTGAACGCGCGCGAGAGAGACAGACAGACTATTCTTGATGCCCATGCAGTGCAATGTCACGCCGCGCGCCGCGCGCTCGTTACAGACACTACACAAGTGCAACGTTTCAATGTGTTGAACGTGCCAGCTTGTGATAAATGATCTATACCTACTTACACGCCTGCCGCAGGGACAATCTGCGATAGAGTGTTAAACTGGAGCCGCCTGCTTTGTGTGCGTACACCGCTCCATGCAGCACAACCAGTTTGACACATTGTTCTTTCACCCCAGATAGCCCCTGCGACAGGCGTGCAGCAGGCTAAGCTTAAATTATTTTTTAAACTAGCCTGCAGAATCGACCTTTTTGAAATAATCTACAATATAATATTCATGTGAAATCGGCCAGTTATTGGATTCTATTTTCCTGTTCGATGACTCAACAGTTTAAGCCACACTTGATTAGTATTGATACACGTTTAAGGAAATGGATAGTTAAATACTTGATACAACACCATCAGACAAAGTAGAGTAAATAAAATGTTTCTTGGGTGTTTTCACTAAAGTCTTCACAAAAGGCCCGTTTTGACATTTCACGCCCATGAAGTTTTAACCCCTAATGCGTAGATAATAAAAGCCAACTGTTGCGTACAAGCAAAGCGTACAAGTTGCACCTAGGAAAACCGCTTCAATTACCTACGCGTTAGGGGTTAAAACTTCATGGGCGTGAACTGTCAAAACGGGCTTTTTATTTTGTGAACACTGTAAGTACTCGTATGCCCGTCCAAAGTCCACGGCCAAGTTCAAAAACTATGATAAAAACATTACTATGGAAAGTGGAATGGATGAACCAGCGGCCCTTTGAGCGGCTAAGGGTTCTGAACGCCATTTGCCCTTCTACCCTTCTTCATATTCTTCTTGACACAAAAATACTGATAAAACTGTGTGAATCGCCGTGATTTTACACGGCGATTCACACAGTTTTTGATATTAATTTAATATTTGAATAGGTTCTTAGATAACATATTCATACTACAAGTTATGTTTTATGAAGATAATATGCTTTACCTTTACACTATGATTTCTCAAAACATAAATTGCGTTTATCTCCGTTTGTCATATTGTGCACATAGCCGGATCTGCCAGAATACCCTCGATATATCAATCGAATTATTGCACGACAAAAGTTGCAAGCATAGTCAATTTGCACACGCACAGCAAATTGAATGAATTTATTTTTTTCCTGCCTGGCAAAGACCTCCTAACTTCTCGTCCTCTCTATTGCTATCTTTTGTCATTCATTGAAACACCTGTTTAATCCCTTACTCCAAGTTCGTACTCACTTATGATATCGTGGAAACATTTGAACTTCTGGTCGTTAGGGTTGAGCGCGTAATTCCCGTTGAGTATCGCAAGTTTCGCCGAGTCTTCGAACGGGTGCTGCATATAGCACAGGGTGTACAGTATACAGCCCAGGGCCCATATGTCGACTGTGTGGTCGATCCTGTGGTTGTCCCAGGTGTCTAGCATTTCTGGCGCTCGGTACATGGGTGTTGTGAACTGCGCTAGCTGAAATACGATAGGTTTGCGGTTAGGATGGTGTGACAAGTTAACTGAAACGTATATTATCTTAGTCCTAGCTGGCGATAAGTTTTTATGGCTCTGAGCGAAATTCCACCTCTCTGTCTCTCTTTCTTCACCAAATCACACGGAGGAATAGAGGTCACCGCTCGCTCAGCACTTGAAGAAACTTGGCACAGCCTATACTCCATTCCATAATATCCATTTGCTCCATCCCTAAGCCCACAACTACCGAACGGGCGGTAGCATACAAAAAATATTATTATATTGACGTTGACTAAGCAATCTGTATGATTTTATGGTAAAAAAAAAATTGGAATTTTTTGTAACTTTTCTTCCTATTAATTCCAATCCTATATGGAGTTTAGTATATCATTGCATTGTGTTGTCTGTGTAAAGGAATCTTACCTCTCACGTTTCTATAACTGAATTCCATATAGGATTCGTAATTTGAAGAAGAAAAGTTCAACATTTTTCCAATGCTTTCTGGAGAGATATTTCTATAGATACCTTTATGTAGCTGGTAAGCATACATTGTGTATGTTGCAGATCAAATTACTTTGTAAGGAAAGATGTCTCTGAGCTATTAAGTGGAAGGACCAGAAGGAATACCACGACGTATTATTTATCAGGGTTCCGTACCCGAAGTGTGCCAAACGGGACCCTATTACTGAAACTTCGCTGTCTGTCCGTCCGTCTGTCACCAGGCTGTATCTCATGAACCGTGGTAGCTAGACAGTTGAAATTGTCACAAATGATGTATTTCTGTTGCCGCTACAACAAATACTAAAAAACAAAAGAAATTAAATATTAAGGGGGGCTCCCATACAACAAACGTGAGATTTTTGCTCATTTTTGCTCGATATTGATAATGGTAGCAGGTAGACACTTAAAATGTTCACAATATATTGAGAATATTGTTTACATAAAAAATGAATAATTAAATTAAAATTAAATTAATATTTAAGGTCCCATACAACAAAAGCTTTTTATAGATAATGGTACGGATCCCTTCGTGCGCGAGTCCGACTCGCACTTGGCCGGTTATTGTCCCTTCCTAGCCAAATTAAAGCTACTACGGAGTTTAAGGGCTCCCCCTAGCTATCAAATATCTCTTTAGAACGTGTGCTTCCGCCATATGGGGAAAGGCCTGACTGCAGAAGCTAACAATAATAATACCACAGGGTGCTCATCCCATAGAAATTAGAATTAGTAACCCTTCGTAAAACAGAGATGGCGTGAGGAGTAAGATATGTAGGTACTTTAAACGCCATGGTTTCAGTTAACATACTTCTAGGTGGCGCTAATCTTAAAATAAATCCTATATAATCTTAGCGCCACCTCGTGGTATTTGCAATTTTTCGACGGTGCTGCACCAAGCGATAAAACCCTCGAACTAAAGAAGCTTCCGTAGCATCTCAGTTTACGCCGATCACATATTTTGTTCTATGTGGTCTATCTGTATTAGTATAATATTATAGTATCTGTGATAGATATTGATAATACATACATTTTCCTCCAACATGTTCCTTTGGTTGGCGCTCCAGGAGGGGTTAGGGGCGAACACTTCAGTGGTCGCTGAGCCGAAATCACAGAGTTTTATTGTACCTAGAACAACCAATAAAGTTATCAGAAGAAGTTTATTGTACCTAGAACAACCTATAAAGTTATCAGAAGAAGTTTATTGTACCTAGAACAACCAATAAAGTTATCAGAAGAAGTTTATTGTACCTAGAACAACTAATAAAGTTATCAGAAGAAGTTTATTGTACCTAGAACAACCAATAAAGTTATCAGAAAAAGTTTATTGTACCTAGAACAACCTATAAAGTTATCAGAAGAAGTTTATTGTACCTACCTAGAACAACCAATAAAGTTATCAGAAGAAGTTTATTGTACCTAGAACAACCAATAAAGTTATCAGAAGAAGTTTATTGTACCTAGAACAACCAATAAAGTTATCAGAAGAAGTTTATTGTACCTAGAACAACCAATAAAGTTATCAGAAGAAGTTTATTGTACCTAGAACCAATAAAGTTATCAGAAGAAGTTTATTGTACCTAGAACAACCAATAAAGTTATCAGAAGAAGTTTATTGTACCTAGAACAACCAATAAAGTTATCAGAAGAAGTTTATTGTACCTAGAACCAATAAAGTTATCAGAAGAAGTTTATTGTACCTAGAACAAATAATAAAGTTATCAGAAGAAGTTTATTGTACCTAGAACAACCAATAAAGTTATCAGAAGAAGTTTATTGTACCTAGAACCAATAAAGTTATCAGAAGAAGTTTATTGTATCTAGAACAACCAATAAAGTTATCAGAAGAAGTTTATTGTACCTAGAACCAATAAAGTTATCAGAAGTAGTTTATTGTACCTAGAACAAATAATAAAGTTATCAGAAGAAGTTTATTGTACCTAGAACAACCAATAAAGTTATCAGAAGAAGTTTATTGTACCTAGAACCAATAAAGTTATCAGAAGAAGTTTATTGTATCTAGAACAACCAATAAAGTTATCAGAAGAAGTTTATTGTACCTAGAACAACCAATAAAGTTATCAGAAGAAGTTTATTGTACCTAGAACAACCAATAAAGTTATCAGAAGAAGTTTATTGTACCTAGAACAACCAATAAAGTTATCAGAAGAAGTTTATTGTACCTAGAACAACCAATAAAGTTATCAGAAGAAGTTTATTGTACCTAGAACAACCAATAAAGTTATCAGAAGAAGTTTATTTCAGAAATAAATTCCGTTTCGTTTTACATGCCCAAGTTTTTGGCAGAGGTGACCAACTTTACGACATTTATTCTCAATTAGAGATGACAGAGAGAGACAGCAAGTTATATTTGCCCTAAAGAAATTAATCTATTAGTATATTTAGCCCATCATAGTCCCCACCGAGGAGCACTGGCCTTTACCCTGATACAAGTAAGATTGAGCCATACTTTCTCACGCTGGCTTAGTGTAGATTAATGTAGGGGTTTTACCACTACTAAAGTTTATTGAGTAACTAACAAATAGTTGAAAAAATACGTACCTTCGTTAGATATTAAGAAATTTTCTAGTTTGAGATCGCGATGCGCTATAGGCGGCACTTGCGCGTGCATGTGTTGTACGGCTCTACACGTCTGATAGAACACCTTTAGTATAGTCTGCAGAGGAAACGCCGCCCCTCGGTTCTGTAGCGCGTCCATCAGACTGCCTCCAGTGCAGAGATCCGTCAATAACAGATACTCGCCCATACCATGAGACGTTTTAGTCTTGTCTATAAATGAGGCAGCTATGTACTTTATCACATTCGGGTGACCGGACAGTTTCTTTAGAAGGCTAATTTCTTGGATTATATTCTTGTTGGCTTGCTCGTCAGCGGCCATTAGCCTTTTCAGGGCGTACTCTGTACCGCTGGCGGTGTCTTGGGCGACGTACACAAACGCAAATCCACCTGGAATGTAAATATGATTAGTGCTATGTTTACCGAATGCTGGAAAACAGATGTTATGTGTTTGTGGTCATACTAAACTAATGACGAGATAAGATAAATTAAATTAGGTAAAGTTTACCAATCTCATGGTTTCTTTATTGAAAACAAAATGACATTAGGTACAAAATCAGCAAATCAGTAGATAAAAATAGTGTATGATGTGTTGAAAAACCAAGTTAAAGGAAAAGGGGGGTGCTATCAAGTTTCAAGTGTCTGACTGAGTCTGGATGTGGCACCCTAGCACTAAGGTGGATGGATAGATTCTAATTGCTTTTCGATTATTAGTAGACTTCACAGAGATGGTTTTAGCTGTAAGATTATTCAAAAATATTTATTTTCACTGCTGGGACTTTTTTCTAGTATAAACACAGGGTGCTCATCCTATAAAAATTTGAATTACTAACCCTTTGTAAAAAAAAATGGCGTGAGGAGTAAGATTTGTACTTTAAACGCCATGGTTTCAGTTAACATACTTCTAGGTGGCGCTAATCTTAGAATAAATCTTATATCTTAGCGCCATCTCGTGTTATTTGCAATTTTTCGATGGTGCAGCACCAAGCGATAATGGCCTCGAACTAAAGAAGCTTCCGTAGAATCTCAGTTTACGCCGCGCCGGTGTCATATTTTGTTCTAGGTGGTCTATCTGTATTAGTATAATATCGTATCTGTGGTATATAACTAACCAAGTGATAAAAGTTTGCTACATTTTGTAAATAATATTGTATGGGTCACCTAACAAAAATGTCTGGGAAATTCCAAATATACAGTCGTCGCAAACCAGCCGTTTTTTTGTTATGAATTTTTTTAAACCTTATTTTGATTTTACTTTTTTCTATAAGAGGCAATTTTTTTTTTATCGTTCAGCCTTAATTGTGGTGTAGAGGGGTGGTCCCCCCATCTCCCTGATATAGTTTTATAAGTGCAAAAATGTATAGTTTTTGAGATATATATATATAAATTATTTAATTAGAAAATTTTTGAGATTATGTTTGCTTTACTCTCGTAATTTTTATCCGACTTCCCAAAGGAGGAGGTTTACAATTCGTCCGGATGTTTTTTTATGTATGTGCCCTGATTGCGCCTAGACTGATGGACCGATTTGGAAAATTATTTTTTTCTTTGAAAGGGTTTACCTTACCATTGGTACCATGGACCACCAGGTCAGGATCTGATGATGGGATTCTGGAGAAATTGAGGGAACTCTTCAAATAGGCAGACCTATAGTGATTTTTGTGTTTTTAGTAATATCTCGTGCATTTACTCACGGTAAGCATAATATTGTGATGCGGAACTGCTGATGAAGACCACATATGGCCACCAGAACTGCTCAATACTAGGTACAAATACAATGCGTGGCTGACCGGTGGACCTAGAGCCATGAAACTTTGTGCAGAGGTTCCTTAGTAGCGTGGGGTAGCACTGAGATGGGATTTGACAATTTTAAGTCCCCAAGGGGACGACCTAGCGAGTAGGTCAGAAACTAAAGTTGAGCCTCTCCCCCTCCCCTCTGCCCCATCCCCCACCCTAAATTCAGGTGTCCCTAATCTAAATCCAACCTAATAGCTCTAATATCCTAATAGCAGCAGTGAAATGGTAAAATACCTCCGAACCCCCTCTTCCACTCATGTCTTGTTCTCTTTTGTTAGTTTGTTCACTGTGTCCTTACACGAGTATACCAATTCCATATGTTCAAACTCTACATATACTCTTGAAATAAAATTTACTCTAATTATTTATATAAAACTGATAAATTATAGGTACACATTTACTCCATCTACATACAAAAGAACAAACAGGTAACAAAATTATCACATTTTTAATAGAAAAAGAAACTCATGGGCATTCAGGCCTCAATGCCAGCACACAAATAAGAAGGTAGGTACCTTCATAAAATCATCTACACAGGGGTGTACCTATCAATACTCCAGTACGAATCGCATATGATCATCATCTCAAATTGAAGTTAATTGAACCAAGTTCAAAGATAAGAATTGCTGTACGAGTAGCAACCCGAAACATTTCGATTTCGATGTAAAGTAGTTACCTAAATCCCTTTTATCGTGAAGGTCGAAAACCTTGCGTGATAACGATTTTTTAAATTACGTCCGCCCCCAAACCCAAACCACACAACGGAGATTTCTAGCTCGCTGTAACACGATATTACAACTAACTAAACCCTGAGGAAAATCGGCTTATTTTCGGGTGATGCAGATGTCCCACTAACTAATACCATAATTATGAGTATTTTGATACCACTTACCTTCTGCGATCACTTTCTTTACCCTCAACTTCATGTTCCCGATCTCAACAAATTGGCCCACGAACTCATTGTCACTACCACCGTTAGCACCACTTGAGCTGAAGTAGCCCATGGCCGACTTAAACACGCTCATTATGTCGTGCCTTTTACAAGATGAAAACAAGGGAAATAGGGATAAAATTGGATTTTCTTCATTAGCACTAGCACCCTTCGCCTGGGTCCATTTTGTTCACAAAATGGCAAGTTGGCAGATCATACAATGTTGCTAGAAACTAAAAAAAAAACCCGTAGAATCGTAAAGCCAATAGGGGATTTTTTGACAGGTAAAAATAGTTCTGAATGCTGCCGACAGATGGCTTTGTATAGACATGAATTCATATGACACAGTCTGTTGTTTTCATTTCACAGAGAGTAAGTAATTTTTGACCGATCTTGAACGCAGCCCACACACTGTCTGCCGTGTGTGTCTACTAAAGATGCGCGATTGTGAATAACAATCGCTAAACCACTCGAGTGTAGAAATCATTCAAAGTATTCGATTAATCCTAAAACAATCGATAATCGAGGAAGACGTGAAGCGTGAGTGGTATCATTCGTTTGGATTTCCGATAGTTATAAGCACATGTAAAAGTAAACTCTATGCTCTGAGAAAAATCTAATTTTGTGTGGAACATTCTAACAGAAAACCATCGAAATTCGTGAATACTAGGTACTAGTTTGTATTCGATTGTTCGTAAACTTTATTGCGCCTCATTATAGAACTATTTTGATTGTGACATAGGTGTGTACGAGTGAATAGAAAGATAAACGAAACAAACAAGTGTAAGCGAGAAAGAAATATAAATAATATGGCGTCGATTGTGAATAACAATCGATAATCCCGAAATCGCTAGTTTATATTTGTCACAGAAAAATGATCTTTATGCACTCAGAAAAAATATCCAATTTTATGCGGCCTAGTTTGTGGGTTAGCCACGCACGGGAGTTGGCCGGCATACCATATAATTATCTTGTCAGTTTTTCGTGACCAATCAAAGGGAATTGGTGACGGCGGCAAACGGTATTCAGACATTCGACCAAAGCTTAATCACAAAATTCGGATGAAATCGACCATTTGTTTTTCGTTTTAACCGTGTTTCTCTCGATTAAATGTATTTGAAGAAACGAGGAAATATGTAGGGTCATCTTTATTAAATAAAACTTTTTATTTTGTATGCAAAACACAGAAATCATCATTTGGCATAGAGTAAGTGACGTCCATGTTGACGTCTGTGGCATCGTCTGACGGCCAACGCAGCCAGAGCAGTATGTTCTTCGGTTGTTATTATTTGGACTGGCAACTCATGTCTGGCCTACGACATCTAGTGAAGAATTTGGAACTACTGAAGTTGTTTTTTAAAAAATCCCCCATTAAATTATTTGCCTCTCAGAGTGTAGATTGTTTGCTAATTCAGGCAATACAAGTTTAAAAAGCTAAATTGTTTATGGTTGAAAATTTGTGCACGAGTGAGGTAGGCCGCGTTCTCAGAGCAACATCGATGCCAACACAGACAACAACAATATGTCAGTCACATAAAGAAGTTTACTGACGGTGACGGACGTCCGTCAATAATTTTAATAAATAAACATTCAGAAAAAAGCGCAAAAAACGAGAAAAATGTGATGGTGGATCATCAAATAAACGAAATTGCGAAACTCTGCATGAATTAGAGTTGTCGCCAACAGCAACGGTCTTATCGTAATATTAATCCTTGTGACAGTGCTTGTGTGCGTGCAAATAAATTAAATGTCATAAATCACACCGAGAATCAAGATCATCATCCATCACCATGGCTCAAAGCAACGAAAGCTTAGACTTCTCCGGGCTTTTTAAGCTCGACGTTCTAATCCATCTTGACATATCTGCGTATAGCTTTTACGAGCTTGGTCTCAAGAAGTTTCTAGCTCTCTCGAGTGAGAAAGAGCTGGTGTTTCTCTACATCAACTCTGACGGCGAGAGATCAGACCAAAATTATGACTGGGACTTCGTTGATAACCCTATATACTGTATATGTTTTGAACCAAGTGGGACTTGGGTGCTGATTGTCAGTGACCAAAAAGTGTTGTTGGTCCCATTTCTTCCATTGTTTGTGCAAAATACCTTCGATCATAAATGGTCGCTAACGAGTGTCACTGTCTTGCCCCTGGGGGTGATTACTAAACCAAGTACTGTAGTATGGTGGTTGACTAAAGAGTCAGAGAATATCTTGATAATTGGATCTAAGGTGAGAATATTTTGATGACATTGTTAATTTGAATAGGTCCAACTAACTTACAATTTAACTGTTGAAGTGTAGATAAAAGGGGCGCCAAGGAAAAAAGCTTAGAATTTTTTTCGCTTCGAGGCAGCCTAAGTGGCGGGTTCTGCCCCCTTATCAACACTGACCAATTTGTTTCTGAGAAAATTATAATGGCAGCAAAAAATATTTTTTTTGGGTGTAGCAGCTGTAGAAGTAGGTATTGAATAACCTAACCTATTTTTTTACCGTACCACCATACTCACACTAATTTGAGTAACCATTATAATCTTAATCCAATTTTGTATTGACATGTAAAATGGTATAATTTTTCTTGATTTCAGAGTGGCTCAATAACATTTTACTCCTTGGAGACACAAACTATTGTAGGAGAAAGCAAAGTGGCTGACGAAATAACAGATTTACAAATCTGTTTTGATGATTCACTGGATCTTTTGACACTTTTGGTAAAAAAAATGTAGAACTTATTTATGTATATTTAGTTTTGTTGCATAATTCATGTGTACTTTAGGGAACCTTAAATACCTAAATAAAATTAAATCTAGATGTAATCTAGACCCAGCAGTGGGTCAGTGCAGAAGCACACCGCTCAAACAACCTAACAATGGCAAATTATTGTTTTACATATAAGATGTGTCGGCGAACCAGTTACATTGTATTCCAAACAGTCAGGTTTTGGAGTAGGCATACTCAAAATCCTTTCACCAGTCTAAATAATAATCTCCACATCACCCTGGCAGGTCAATGGCGTCAAGTCACAATGGAAGTTGGTACTAGAGCATCGTTCCTTTGGTTACAACTGGCTTGTGATGTCACACTCACCGACCGACAGAGAGAAGAAGGACAGCCTTATGTCCTACATCCGACACTGGTCTAAAGATAAGATTACGCTGTTCACCCAAGGCAGCAGTACTGGTAAGTTAAGACTATGAGCTATAGTTGCATCAACAGGGGCTTTAGAATAGGCTAGTGGCCTGTCAAGTCAAAATAGATACTTTTTATCAAAAGTCAAACTTTTTGTCAAAACGGAACTTTTGTTCCTGAGCTCTATGAAATAACAACAGAATGATGTCATGTAAAAGTGCCATCAAATGCTGTCCTTTTTTTGCACAAAATTGCCTTTATAAAATATATCTGCTGGAAATATACAATTCTGAGAATTTCAAGCCATTTTGTACATAATGCTTCAACTTAAGACTTGTTCCTAGATTTATTGGATTATCTTGGCCACAAGCCTATTATGTGTATAGAGAAACATGTGTAGTGATAATGGTCAAAATCCCTAAGATCTCAAAACTAGCCATAGTGTGCATCCAGAGTGATGGGCTTGCGCGGTGGCGACGGCGCGCGCGACCCCATCACTCTGGACTCTGCCGCAGTATACATATTCTTATACAGTGTCGCTGCGCCTGCCTTAGGTCCTAGTCACCGTGCATTCAGTCTGGACGAGGCCATAGATTGCTTTTTAACACTCTTATATTTGATTGAAGAAGAAGATTGCTTATTTAACAGATTCCATTATGCTTGCAGGAAAATCAGAAAGAGTGGAGTATGTTTTAAAGCCAGTTCAATATCTACCAGTCTTCAGAAAGCGGTCCAATAACTGGTCATTAACAGCTCAGTATGTTAATGGGAGGCATTTCCTTACGGCCTTCGAAGTTAATGAGGGCACAATCATTGTAAGTACCTAACAGTGATTATATTAAGTCTTTGATTGAAGTATTAAGTACACTGATTGTTGCAGGCCCAATACTTTTTTAATGGGTATCACAATGTAAACCTTTTGTAGCATTAACACCACTCTGTTAAGTATACAGGTGTAACAAAAAGGTTTACTCATATTTTAGGAGTTTGTTAGGGACATCATTCTGAGCAACTTTCACTGTGAAACTGATTTGATCAGAGCAACTTTAATTTTCACTTCTCTATACAAATCAGCTGACCGCCTGCACCAAAATGTATGGAGCAATGAAAAATTAAGTTGCTCTGATCAAATCGGTTTCAAAGTAAAAGTTGCTCAGAATGGTCAAGTCAAAGTCAAAGTCATTTTTTTTACTGAGCGATTGACGTTGACTAAAAGCAATCTGTATGATTTTATTGACCATAAAATCATACAGATTGCTTTGCTTAATATTTTTGTATACTACC
>OY735256.1:2444663-2509984 GCA_963457715.1 Argyresthia albistria
AAATGTGATGGCGGGGGGTGCGGTGTAGTGGGAGCGGAGCAGTATGTAAGACGCAATCCTCGCAACACATTCATCGCAGCACATTCCTCGGAGAACATCCCTTGCAACACATCCCTCGCAACACATTCCTCGCACACATCTCTCGCTTGTTTCGTACGTACAAAAATCTCGTTCCGCTAAGACGTTTCCACCAGGGCTGTGCTGAGCGGGGCAAGGTAAATGAAGCGATTCTATTGGTTCTTGAAAGACACATACCTCGCTACGCATCCTCGCACATCTCTGGTGGAAAACCTTAGGCCCAAGTCACCGCGCATTTACTCTGGACGCGGCCTCACTCTTAACTCTTTGCCTCCAAACGATGCAATTACAAGGTCTGTAATTCGCTCACCACTTGGTCCACCGCCTTCTCTCACAGATTTTTTGGCTTTTTAGGAGAGTACCTCTACAATAGGATAAATAAGAAAATTGAAATATACTCCCTTACAAAATACAAATGTAAAAAAGTACTAACAGCGTGGCTAAAATCGTTAAGCTATGAGGACACTGAAAGTCTTCTGTCAATCATCTCCTGATGATCTCCCCCTGTCCTTCCACACACACATACACACACCCTCACACATACCCACACACCTTCACACACACCCACACATACACCCACACATACACCAACACCTACACACACCCCCATACCCACCCTCACACACACACTCACACCCTCTCACACACACTCACCCCACACACACCTCACTTACACACACCTGCAATCTCTGACACTCCACACCATAACACTCTCTTACCTATCTGTTAATTAAATTGCACCTACCTTGGGTACCTTGATTACTCCGGTTCAGCGTCGGGAGAGGCTGGTAATCTGTCAAACAGGACCTCCTAGTACGGATACCAGTCTCTCACATAGATATGACAAAACACATAGCACCTAAGTTAAGTTTCACCTGTAAAACTATGTGAGAGAACAAAATAAACCTTTTTGTATTTTTTTTGTATTTTGTATTTCGCCTCTGCAGTGACGAATCAATCATTCAATTAATGACGATGGTGGTTGTAGGTGGTGAGCGTCGGCTGCGGCGCGTGCCACACCGTCGTTCTGACTATGAGCGGCGAGGTGTACGCGTTCGGCGCCTCCGTGTTCGGCCAGCTCGGCGGGGGCAGCCGGGAGAAGAGCTCCGTGCCGGCACGCGTGCCGCTATGCGAGCCCGCCGCGCACCTCGCCGCCGGATACTTTCACAACGTGAGTGCACACAGACAGACATAAATGCGTGGTGGCCACAGATTCCATGTTCAAACACACGATTTTAATTAGTTTAGTTAGTATAGTTCGTGTCGCCTTCCGAATCGCAAGCATTATTTATTTATTTATTTTATTTATTTATTAAGGTTTACCAACAGATCTTACACAATACACACAAATAGAAAAAACAGTACATCTTGCTATGTGTAGACCCAATTATAGGTGAACACAACATACCTACATTAAAAAAAAAATACAGTTCAAACTACCTGAATCTACCGTTACTAACTATTATTTGCAAAAATAAAATAAAATATATTTTAAAACTAAATCACTTGGCAAAAGCCGCTACAATGTTCTTTTAAATTTACTAAGACTAAGATTAAAATGTCAAAATCGTTGGAGTGACAACTTATTGTGAGATCGAGAAAGTCTATTAGTTATACAATTATACCCAACATTGGTTCTGGACAAGTTTACGTAGAATGGACGATAATTAACAATTCATCTATTTTAATGTCTCTTTGCAAATCTTGTAATATTATTCCCGATTCACAAATGTTTAAAGGGTGTATCAATTCTTTTGATTAATCGATTTTTATTAGCAATATCCCCACACTAACAGGCTAAGATTGACATCTGTCAAGGTTTCTGTTATATTAGATACACTATAGCACCATTGAGTAACTTATTATTTATTATTATTATGAGCCTGTAATATCCCACTGCTGGGCAAAGGCCTCTCTCTGAGTAACTTATACAAGGTGTAAATGAATTAATGCGAAATGAGAAACAACTTTGTTAGGGACATCATTCTGAGCAACTTTCATTATGAAACCGATTTGATCAGAGCACTTTATTTTTCACTTCTCCATTACAAATCAGCTGCCCCACTCAGGTCAAAATGTACTGGGAGGATCAAATCGGTTTCATAATGAAAGTTGCTCCGAATGATGTCCCTAACAAAGTGTTAATTCATTTATACCTTGTATATCCTAGCACTACAACCCAAAATCAGCAATGCCCCACCCCCCATTTCCCTCAGCTGGCGCTAACTCAAAAAGGCCAACTATACTGTTGGGGGGCGAGCCCTCAGAGCGTGCGCGCGGCGCATGCGCGGCGCAACATGTCTCCCACGGCGACCGCGCCCGCGTGCGACCCGCCCGTCGACCCGCACCTGCTGCCGAGTGTCGTGGACACGAGTAATGTTAGCGGCAGGATCGTGCAGGTGGGAGTTTAGTAGAACACTAAAGTCCTCACAAAATAAAAGGCCCGTTTTGACAGTTCACGCCCATGAAGTTTTAACCCCTAATGCGTAGGTAATAAAAGCCAACTGTTCCGTACAAGTTGCACCTAGGAAAACCGCTTCTATTACCTACGCGTTAAAACTTCATGGGCGTGAACTGACAAAACGGGCCTTTTATTTTGTGAAGACTTTAGTGATCGTCATTAGCCTGTCAGGGAACCCACCACTGTTGAGTATAGGCCTCCTCGTGTGTACGCCACTCAACTCGTGCAACCCGCATCCAAAGTTCACAGTGACCAGTTGAAGGCAAACTTTCGAACGCGAAGGTTGTGTCCTGTCCTGTGAGTGTGTGTTAACAGATTTAAATTTAAATTTCACTGCATTCTTATCACGAATAGACTGTAGTAGACTAGTGGAATTTAGTAGATTATTACTTAAGAAGACCTGAGTAGGCTTTAGTATACTTACTAATAGACCTTAGTTAGCATACTATTTACAAGTAGGCCTTAGAATACCTACAAGTAGATTTTAGAATACTTACGAGTAAGTATTCCATTATTATTTCTACTCTGCATGTGTATGACGATTTGGAAGTATTTCTGATAAGTTGTACATGTTAATTTGACAATAAATAAATAAATAAATAAAATACCTTAAAATACTTACAAGTAGACACTTTAGTATACTTAAGTAGGTCGTATTATACTTTCAGTAGACCTTGTTATACTTAGACGTAGCCTTTAGGATTCTCACAAGTAGACTATAGCATTACAAATATAATTTATTGTACTTACAAATAGACTTTAGTATGCTAACAAGTGGACTTTAGTATACTTACAAGTCAAGACTAAAACTTTTGCTAACCCTTTTCAGCTGTCTGCAGGCTGGCACCACTCGTGTTTGATCAACGATGCCGGCACACTATACACCTGGGGGTTAAACTTCGATGGACAGTTAGGTAAGTTTTTAAACCATCCAGGCGCCATCCAAAGCCATAGCCCGCTGAGCTCATTTTTATCGGGTAAAATCGGTTTCACATAAAAAACCCGTCGTTTGTCCACCGCCGCCCCGTCATAGACACGATAATTTTACTATGGTCGCTCTCGTAAGGGATGATTTATTTTACAACGCAGCGTGCCCGGGTGCGTCCGGCGTTTTGCACTTTTGTATGCAACTTCTCAACCTCGGTGCCCCGTCCGGTTGTATGAAGCTTTTTATGTTACACAGTGCATGATCCGTGCCTGCGGCGTGCCGTTGCAAAAATGTATGCAACGTCTCAAACGCCGGGCACGCCCAGGTGTAATATAAATCGTCCCTTACGAGAACGGCCATAGTAAATGTTTCGGCGCAGTACTTTTTAACATGGTCGTCCCCGTTATTCTGACGGTGACGGCGGCGATGTACAAACCAGCCTCAGACCTAACTAGATAGATAGATAGATATTAACTTTATTCACTTTTTACAAGTCAAACGTGACAGGAAAACAATTAATTCAGCAGCAGTACAGAAAAAAATCAAAAACATGCATTGAAAACAGAGAAAAGGCTCTGACTTAGCAAAGTGTTGCAGAGGATGGCGTCTTACGACTCAAATATGCCTACGTTCACCTGTTCAATCAACATTATATACAGGGTGTAACAGAAAGGTGTAGTCATATTTTAGGGGGTTGTTAGGGACATCATTCTGAGCAACTTTCAGTATGAAACCGATTTGATCAGAGCTACTTTAATTTTCACTTCTCTATACAAATCACCTGACCGCCCGGACCAAAACGTATGGAGCAATGAAAAATAAAGTTGCTCTGATCAAATTGGTTTCATAGTGAAAGTTTCTCAGAATGGTCTCCCTAACAACCCCCTAAAATATGACTACACCCTGAATATCTGTGTGTCGATTTCACAGGCAGCGGCGACCGCAAGCAAGTGACAATCCCGACGCAAGCGCGCATAGCGTGCGACGCGACGGAAACCGAGAGAGACGCGCACAGCGCCGCGGGCAGGGAGGGGGGGGCGCGCGCGCTCGCGGCCTGCGGGGGGGACTTCACGGTGCACGTTGACGGGGGCGGGAGGGTGTACTCCGCGGGGAACACGCATCAGGAGGTACAGTACTAGTATAAGTAGTCCGTTCCGTACCCGAAGGGTGCCAAACGGGACCTTATTACTAAGGCTCCGCTGTCCGTCCGTCCGTCCGTCCGTCCGTCAGCGGGTCCTAGAGCACGAACCGTAATAGCTAGAAAGTTGAAATTTTCACAGAATGTGTATATCTGTATTGTATATTTACGGATATATTAGAATAAAACCAAGGAGTAGCCTGGTACACGTTTAATGCTCAAACACAAACTGATTTCCATATAAAAATATCTACATACCCACTTAATATCATAGTATCTGTGATACCCCACATTCGTACACTACAATCCCTCCACCATATTTAAGAAATATATCTAACTTAATTAACTAACACAATTACCTAAACCTACATCTAGACTATGCTACATAGAAAGGATTAGGATTCCTTGTGCAACGTAATGGATAACGGCGGTCTTCCGTTTGCTCAGCTGACTCAGACTCGGCTGTGCCAGTAGTGCCGTCATCCGAGGAACAGTCTACAAATGCATCATCACGAACGATTTGTTCACCACTATCCCCTTCTCCCTCGAGACGAGCTTCTGGCAGTTCTGATGATGCAGTTGAGGCTGTTATTACATCAGTACAATCATAAAAGGTTAAATCATCATCACATTCATATGCCAATTGATCTGAACCCTTATATGCTAACAAATGATCTACATGTTTTTTTACATTTATGTTGATTTCTGGTATATAAACTTTAAACATTCTTGTACCTACTTTTTCCTTAATTAAGCCAGTTTTCCATGTATTCTTGTTACCGTTGTTATAAAAATGTTTGACCAGTACTCTATCTCCTACTGAGAAACTTGTGTTCCGCTTCCCGCCGTACTGTTCACATTGTGAGATCTGTTTGGAAGAAACATTTCTATTAGCTTGTGTTGACAACGGCGGCACTGTTGACGGATTGCTCATAACACTATCATTATGATTATTCGATACTTGGTTCCGCAACAGATCGAAACGACAGCGCAACGGGCGGCCAAACATTAGTTGTGCTGGTGAAAAACCGGTTGTACAATGTATGGAATTCCTATAATCGAACAAGAATTTATTTATTTTCTTCTGAATTGTACTACGACTATCATTCGCTTTTAATGTAACTTTCAACCCTTTTTTTATAGTTTTGACGCTATTCTCAGCTTGCCCATTCGATGCTGGATGATAAGGTGCGCTAGTTAAGTGTTTTATTCCATTAATTCTGCAGAATTCCTGGAATTCATTGGACACAAAATTCGATGCATTATCTGAAATTAACGTACGCACTAAACCAAATCTACTGAAAATTTCTCCTATTTTTTCTAAAACCGCCGCACTATCTGTCTTTTGCATCAGATTGCATTCAGTCCATTTTGAATGGGCATCAACCATCACCAAGAATTGATTACTAAATAGCGTAAACATGTCAATATGCACGCGCTCCCACGGTCGCTCTGGGTGGGGCCACGGAGCGAGCGGCGAGCGGGGCGGGGCCGTACGTAACGTATTGCAAACGCTGCAGGAGCCTATCTTTTCTTCTATATGCTTATCAATATTGGGCCACCACATTCGCGACCGGGCCTCTGCCTTTGTTTTTACCACTCCGAAATGTGAGCTGTGCAGTTCTTCTAACAATTGTTCTCGAAATTTTGATGGAATCACCAATTTATGACCCCGCAAAATACACCCATTTTCTAGTGATAGTTCCGAACGACATGCGAAATACGGTTTTAAATCCTCTTCATTACATTTAGCAGGCATTCGAGTTTTTAAAAAAAATACTATCTTATTTAAAATCGGGTCTCGTTCCGTTTCGACTTCAACATCTTTTATTGTGATTGGTGATAGCATTGAGTCTGATATGTATTTTATATACAAACTCCTATCTTCACCCTGTTTCACTGATTCGATGATTTCTTTGTCATTAGTTGACCGAGATAAGAAATCTGCAACATTGTCCTCACCCTTAACGTACTCTATATTAAAATTGTACGCTGATAAAAATAAAGCGTACCGTTGTAAGCGATTTGCTGCCAATTCCGGGACACCTTTTTTGTTTCCAAATATAGTAATAAGTGGCTTATGGTCGGTCCTTAAAATAAATGGGACCGTGCGTCCATACAAATAATGGTGAAACTTTTTTATCGCGAACACAATGGAAGTTGCTTCTTTTTGAATTTGTGCGTAGTTGCGTTCCGCCTTTGACAAGGAACGCGAAGCGTATGCGATTGCCCGCTCTGTGCCGTCCGCCTGCTTCTGCGCCAGAACCGCGCCGAGGCCCTCAGGCCCTGCGTCTGACGTCACCACGATCGGTAACTCGGGGTTATAGTGCGCTAACACTCTATCGGATGTTAACTCCTCTTTAATTTTATGGAACGCCTTTTCCTGATTCTCTCCCCACTCCCACTTTACCCCTTTTTGTAGTAACAGATGTAGCGGGCTCAGCACACTAGACGTATTAGGTACGAAACATCGATAGTAGTTTACCATTCCCAAAAACGATTTGAGCTCGCTGATTGTTTTTGGGCTTTTGCAATTCAAAATGGCTTCCACCTTTTGTTGTGATTTACGTAGGCCATTTTTATCTATAATAAATCCCAGATATTCGACAGAATCCTTAAACAGTTCACATTTATCTTGTTTTAGTCGCGGTCCTGCTTCTTCTAATCTCCGTAATACTTTCTCTAACCTCTCTATATGAATTTGTCTATTTTCCCCTGTCACGAGTATGTCATCTAAAAATATACAGGTACCCTCAATATCACCAATTAGATTTTCCATTGTTTGTTGAAAAATAAAAGGTGCATTACACAATCCAAATACCAGTCTATTGTAACGGAACAAACCCTTATGTGTGTTGATGCAAGTGAGGTTTTTCGAGTCATCTAATTCCAGTTGATTATAAGCCCGCGAAAGATCCAATTTTGAAAATTCTTCCCCTCCATGCAGCTTTGCAAATAAATCTTCAATACGGGGAAGAGGGTAGTTGTCCATAAATAACACCTTATTTAATGTGACGGAGTAATCACCACAAATTCTCACATTTCCGTCGGGACGTAACACGGGCACAATCGGTGTAGCTATCTCGGCATGCTCAACCTTTTCCAAAATACCTAAATCTACTTGTCGTTTAAGTTCATCCTCTACTTTAGATTTTAATGCTAACGGTACCGGGCGTGGCTTAAAAAATCTCAACTCAACGTCAGGTTTCACTTTTAAATGAATCTTGTATTTATTGAATGTACCTAATTCATTAGAAAATAGCTTTGCGTATTTATCTCTTATGATTGTTGCGCAATTGTCCTGTTGTATATTATTACAGTCAGCAGCAGCACTGCATAACTGTAAATTGAAAGAACTAATAAAATCGCGACCCAGTAATGCCGGCTGATTGTAATGCGTAGCAATAACAAAAATGTTGATCGATCTTGTCATGCCTTCATAGGTCACCGGTAATAACAAACATCCTAGCGGTGTAATCTTAGTCCCGTTATAGCAATTCAACACAATTTTGCATGTTTTTAATTCGTATTGAGACAAATGTGTTTGATAAAACTTTTGAGGCAAAATTGAAACTGCGCTGCCGCTATCTATTTCGCAAACTATATCATTGTTTGCTATCGTGACCATCTGTCGCATAGGATTACCGTTAATCGATTTTATATTAAACAAATCATAAATACCTTCAACAGTGTCGCTATCATCCGCAGCTAAATAATTGTTGTTTTGCATACGAGACTTGCACATACGTCTCAAATGACCTTTTTGGTTACACACTTTGCAGCTATAATTACTGAACCGACACTTCTCTTTTGAGTGGTTTTTATAACCACACACTTCACACTGCTTTTCACTGTTATCACTAACACGAGTGCCCTTGGTCGCGGCCGTCGCCCTTGAGCTCGCACGAAGGGCATACAGTGCCGGCGGCGCCGCAGCAGCGGACTGCTCCCCCTGCGTGGCCTGCAGCGCCTGCCGGGCACATCTCACGCTCTGCGCCAGCTCCAAGGCTCGGGTGAACGTGAGGGTGTCCACACTCTCCGCGAACAGCTTCTCCTTTTCCTTGATGTTCTCGAGACCCAACACGAACCGGTCTCGCAAAGCAGCATCCAAATCTCCACGGAAACCGCAGTATTGCGCCAAATTACGCACCCGCGCCGCCCATTCAGCCAGATCCTCACCAACTCGTTGCTCCGCTTTGTAGAATTTGTACCTCTCGGCAAAAGTGCTCTTCTTTGGTACAAATTGTGCGTCTAACAACGTTAAAAGCGCCACGTAGGTTATACTTTCCAAGTCTGATGGGAATGCCAAATCTCTTACGACACGGTAGGTATCCTCCACCAAAGCCGTCAACAACAGAGCTCGTCGCTTCACTCCCAGCTTGTCCGTCTCATTATCAATATTATTTGCTGTGCAAAACTGGACAAAACGACTTTTAAAAATGCCCCATTCTTTTGTGCGATGGTCGAAGGTCAGCGAGTCGCCGAACATTACATTTGCACTACTACTCGACATGATTGTTTTCTTTGTAAACACCAATACTACTATGTTGTTAATCACTTAATTAACGCGTAAGTTACTTTCTCGTCGCCAAATATTGTATATTTACGGATATATTAGAATAAAACCAAGGAGTAGCCTGGTACACGTTTAATGCTCAAACACAAACTGATTTCCATATAAAAATATCTACATACCCACTTAATATCATAGTATCTGTGATACCCCACATTCGTACACTACAATCTGTTGCCGCAACAACAACAAATACTGAAATACGAGAGATATTACAAATGAAAGGATACTGACATACGAGAGATATTACAAATGAAATAAACGGGGTCCCCATGCAAGAGACTTGTTTTGATACACCCACGCATTTCAATATGATGGTATATTTCGCGTCAACCTACATCGTTGAGGTAGCTCAGCGGGTACGAAGTAGGCTCTCAATCTGTAAGTCGTGAGTTCAAATCCTCGTGAGGGCGTAATCTTTTTTATTTATTTTTTGTTTTTGTTTTATTGTTTTGAGTGCTTAAGTTTTGTTATACGATAGTACGGTACCCTTCGTGTGCGATTCCGACCCGCACTTGACCGATTTTTATCTTACAACTTCGTATCATTTATCGCTACGGCTTACAACCGTACACAAATATTCATACTCTTCGGTCTAATATATGGTTGTAACATGAAAACCCGTGAAAAAGGCGAGCTTGTCTCTAAAAATATATTTCTTAGAGACCCAATTAGATTGTTTCTGGGACAGTTTCCCTAAAAATTCAACAGAGGACTATGAAAGTGAACAGATTTTTAGAATATCCTATACTCTGTGGTAATTGTCAAAGTCAGCTCTCTAATTGTTTCACTGCTCTGTGGTTCTTGTAACTAGCAGAGAGAGCTGTGGTTCTTGTAGCAGAGAAATGATCAGAGTCGCGTTCTGTGTCTCTGTTCTCTGTTTCACTGCTCTGTGGTTCTTGCTACAAGAACCACATAGCAGTGAAACATTACAGAGCTGACTTTGACAATTACCACAGAGTATAGGATATTCTAAAAATCTGTTCTATTTCAGAGTCCTCTGTTGAATTTTTAGGGAAACTGTCCCAGAAACAATCTAATTGCGTTACATCACCGCAGTTAATAGCTCTATTAGTTAATCGTAACCTTTGATCATCGTCTCGGAAACCGAGCGTTAAAGACAAGAATTAGAAAGATGCAAGTGTACAAGACCTCATGTTGTGTCTCTATTTCCAGTTACTACACAACAACAAGGAACTGAACAGCAAACTCGAGAACCGAGTGATCATGATGAAGACGACCAAACGAGTCATCAAGATACCAGCGAGCCGCTCCAACAACAAACACATGTGCTTCTCACCCATCGACAGAATCGACAGCATGTTCCCATTCAACGTAAACGAACACAAACGCACCCCCGTCAAACCCCAACACAACCCTCTAGCCTCCATGAAAGATTTCAAGAGAAAAACTTGGCCAGACGAACTTATACTGACACTACTGCCGTGGATCAAAGAAGTGAGCGTTATTGGCAGTTTCAACATGGCAGCGAAGCTGGCGTATTACAAGAAAAACTACGCCGAATGCCTGCGACTGTCGCTAGATAACCTGAAGTACCCACCACAGGAAGACAAGTTCTACCTATGCCACACAGAAGTGACAGACGATAAGAAACAATCAAAGAAAGACGAACACAAAATTGATATTTACAATATTATGACAAAACGTATTAAAGATATATCATTAACGATACTCAACGATCAACCCTATCCTGCAATAGATCCTTCAGTGTTTAAGTCCATACCGTGCTGTTGCGACGAATTAAAATACTTCCCGTCAAAAGTTACTTCTAAGACTGTCGTGACAGTTCTAGAAAACGATCAATCGATAAAAGCGGCGAGTGTTATCGACAAATGTATGTCCATGTTTCCTGTTGATGCAGATTTATGGGAAAATTGCTTCCGGACGTCCAAAGACTTCTTTCTAGAGAACGAACTTTCTGTAGTGGAATTAGAGACGGTCTTGAGGAAGTATATGGAGTTGAATGCTACGACAATGGCGTCCGCGATAATGTATTCGAATGATTGTGTGGAGTACAACAAGATTCTATCGCCGAAGTTCTACTTGAATATGTGCAGTGAGATTATGGACGCTTGGAGTTAGATGGAACAACCTTATCGCATATCGATATTTTAATTTATAATGGCAGCTTGGTTATGCCATAACCTGATTCAATTAATTATTACAAAATATTATACAATGCAATAAAATAAAATTAGATATTAAATAGTAGAAATTGCGGCTATGTACTGAATAATCAAAATACTCGATTTATTTAAATTAGTCTGTTGACCGGACTGAACTATGTTGTATGATAAATAACTGCTGTCACCGCTTCGCTTACGTAAATGTCGTATTGTAGATTCTTATTGTAATGTATTTTGTGTACTTTATTTATGTGAGTAGTAAATTTTATCAATGTTTATTGTTTATTTAGTTTTATCGTTAGTTTCCTTTGCATAGTAACTATCTTCCACAAATGACATGCTTACCCCCGGTTTCCGAGAGTCAGTCTAAAAATTATGTCAACATGGACGTGGATCTTACTCTGTAACGCGTGTAAAATTACACTGAATAAATACAAAACAAAATGCTCGTTCCGAATTATCCTTTAGATGAATTTAGGTGCTTCCTGTAAATTGACTGATATATTAGTTCGATTTGTAACTAATTCACTGTGTTGTGAGTGGTATTACTCTTGGAATGTAACTTGGCCAGCGTTCGATGTATGTGTCTCGCTCTCTCACAAAGTCTGTCTTTGTGAGAGAGCAAGACACACACAGTGGAATTTCTTTTCACACGTTTCGGTTTGAATAGATGATGGAAGTGGGCTGTGTGAATGAGTCTACTGAAAGATGTCTTAGAAAGATATCGTGTTTCTAGTCACAGATATTACTTTTTGCAATATTATCGATGTTAATTTTGTTGTTGTTTTAAGGCTGCGATAGATTATGCTGAATGTCTAATGTTGAGACTGAACGAAAGAGAAAGCAATCATTTTTTATCGCTCTGTTTCATTTTAACTGCGAATTTCTGCGCTTTAGCAGCTAAACTAATAAGACTTGTTAAAATCCATTACTTATGTTACTAATATTGTGGTTAGATTTATTTATGTATTCTGACATGAAATTATGAATAAATACAAAAAAAACCATACGTATCATTAACAGAATTGTATTTATTTGTAAATCTATTTACAAAAGAAAATAAATACATCAATGTACAAATTACATTCACACTCGACAAATGCGTTCATGCGAGGCGGCGGAATGGTTTTACAAAATGGCAAATGACAAACAATATATATCTTTACAACTGTTTGCTTATTCGGAGCGAATTACACAAAAAAACATGTTTATTTGGTACGGGATAGACTGTTAAAAGTTGCTGGTGATAAATTAATGACTTGAATGTTTGCAGAATGCCCCAACCTAAACTATCACCGTTACGTATCCGGGGGCGCGGTAGCGCCCCCCCCCCCCCCCCCAAGTCGAGCATGTATTATATACAGTAATCGAATCACAGAAATAAATCGAATTTACTGAACAGTAAGGCTAACTAATAGCGCAGCGAATTCCGTTTTTCTCATGCTCCTAGAAGCCTAGTAGGCGACAAGATTTATTACAGGAGATTTTCAAACCGTGAAATTGTTCTTAATAATTTTCTCAACATAACATGCCATAACTTTTTTGGTCGCAGAACAGGCCAGAAATATGGTGAGATTACTATAGTCTAAAATACAATATCGAAATGAGAGCCATAAATTCCCTACTCCTTTAGATTGTTTCGTTTCAAAACAAAAATAAAGGAATGAGGATTCCGACCATTCTCATTTTAAACACGATTATTTGTTGAGAACGCCAGCAACCCCGATATTGCCGATAAGGGCGAGAAACAGGAATTACGGTTTAAAAATGATCCCGTATCGAATAAAGACACAATCAGATTCATACATTCCTTATACGCCAGTTGACTGATCCTGCTGGTGGCGATTTAATAAATTACTATAATATTCTAGGTCTAGAAGTTGATGGGCTTTCCGAAGTATGCTGCTAGGTTTGCTTCGCGTAACGCTTCCGCACATGTCTGTAAATAAATAAAATTATCGTTTAAGAAAGTAATTCAGAAAGGTTCCACCTGTGCGGGAAAATTATAGATCGAGGTGTGGTAGCTTTGACTGCGATTGGGCCAGCGACAGTCAAGATGGAGCTATCGTCGATCAAGTCGCCAGACAAGAATAATATAACCCCGCAGAATGGCAAGCCGCGTAACGTGAAAGCGTGTGAAAGTGTCATGAACATTATACTTGGTAAATCAATGCTAGACATTAATATATATCTGACATATCTGCCGCGCTTACCATAAACGCACTGACTATGTATTGAATCAGAACATAGTGCGTTTACAGTTCAAGTTCAGTTCAAAATTTTTATTGACCATAAAATCATACATATTACTTAGTCAACGTTACGGTAAGCGCGGCAGAAATGATGGCAACATTTAAAGACTACTGCGTTTTTTCTTTAATGACATATTTGGTTTGTCAATCAAAACACACAGTGGTGCCCTCGTAGACAGAGAAAGGAATAGACGGAGTGCATGCGTACACCTTTGAGATGGAGATAGAGTTGGTTCTCAATAAGCATAAGGTTCAAAATCAGAGATTTTCTGCCACTCATCTGTCAAAACAAGAGCAAACAAGCATTTGACAATGCTGTGGCCAACAACAAAAACGCATACGCGGGTAAGGGACAGGTGATCGTTATTGTTTCTCGCTTACACAAAAATGATTCGTATTATGTCATCTCTTTCTTTTCTTTTTTTTTCTGACGATGTGCCATCTCTATACTATACTCCCTTTACGGGTGCCCTAATATGTCACATATGTTGCCATTATTTTTTTGTTTAGCATTTCTTGATAAAGTATATATAATTTCGAATCAACGAATCAATAAAAAGTTATACTCAGGAAGTAAAAGTTTTTTTTTAATAAGTGTTCAAGAATTCGTATGTACAATCGACAAAGATTTAACTAATTCTTGTATGTCGAATTTTCTTCCTTGTTCACAAGGGGCATAAGTGTGACATAGTGTATAGTGACTTACGGGATGCGCGTGGCAGACCCTCGCGACGTCTTCCGCCGCCGCTCCGTACTCCTGCGCCAGCACGGCCTCGTTGATCAGCTCGCCCGCGCCCTGAAGAGAACGTTCACATTATCATTCTAGAGTAATGCTGCTTGAATCGCTCGCTACAGTCAGGATTTATGTGACAAGCCTTTATTTCGCTCTGGATTTATTGAAACGCCATATTTAGGGCCATAGACATGTATACGAAAGCGCATGGTGTGAGGATCATAAATAAATTAATATTTTTAAGTCTCATTTTGAAAAAGTTATGCTCAATAATATAACCGATTCGCATGTCATCAAAACCTACTAGGGTTTGTCTGGGGTACTTATCGAAGTCCTTAAAATCTGAAAGTTGGTATGCAAGCACATGTTTGCACCCATATCCCATAAAAACTCCGAAATCCACAACTTTAACCCCCTATCCCCCTAAATCTGGGGTGCAAAGTTTGTATGAAAAACTGAATTTAAGGGTTATTTTTCTTGGTGTTAGTCCACGTCCGTCGCCTGGTCCGCCAGCACTCGCGGACCCGTCCGGCTCGCCGTTGGTTGTATGTCACGGCGGGGGTACTCACGGGTCCGATGATGTGCGTGCCCAGTATGACGTCCGTCGCCTTGTCCGCCAACACTTTCACGAACCCGTCCGGCTCGCCGTTGGTTTTCGCGCGCGAGTTCGCCAGGAAAGGGAACTTGCCCACTTTGTATGCTTTGCCCTGGAAGAGAAAAGTTGTTGATTCATAGGGAATGTCAACATTTTGTAAGGTTTTGCATAAAAACATGGTGTCACAATCAAGTTTTCGTGAATGCGTCATTGAACCAGGGGGCTTTCACTTTGCTGAGTAGGTATCTACGGCCGGTTATACGCGCCAGTCGGTCTTTGTCACATGGTTGTCGCTCGGCTCTCGCTCTCAGCGCGGGCTAGCCGCGTGAAAACAATGACGCCGAAAACAACCGAGTGCGATTCGCAACCCTCGTGATCGGCATCGTGTCAGCGGTGTCTAATGGAATACGAACGCTCGTGTCATACAATAAGTTTCAATTTCGCATTGCATTAGCATAGACAAATATTTTTTTGCACCTAAACTTGACTTTGTTCGGGAGTGAACCTTCTGTACGTAGTACTATTAGTTATTCTGTGTTTGTACTAAGAAATGTATTTTTATGTTTGACTCGCGAAATATCAGTGACGATGTCAAATTGCATAGATTTTCTTAGAGTCGTAGTCTATTTATTTATTTATTTATTTATCACAGGTATTTGTGCCATAACAGCTATGTTAGCGAAAGCATATTGTCTCTATCTTTCGCCTTCTGCCAATCCAGGAAATACTCCCAGTAGCAGCACACCTCTGATTCTTCGAGCACCCAAGAGCTTTACCACCTCTAAACCCATTTTCCTCGTCCAGAGATATCGAACATATATGAAACGGACGCTTGCCTCCATACTGTTGTGCCTAAAGTGAAGACGGGTGTTGCTAAAGTGGCCCGCCTTAGGCCCAAGTCACCACGCATTCACTCTGTACGAGGCATGTGTCTTCAAAGTAGAGATTTAGAGGAAGTTAAAACAATTCACCTCCTTCTTAAGGTCCTCCTCTGACTTGCCAACCCAGCCGACCTCAGGGGACGTGTAGATGACGGACGGGATCGCGTCATAGTTGAAGTGTACCGGCATGCCCTGCGGACAAACAAACATAACAAGAATAATAAAGAGACCTGGGGATTATTTTTAGTTTTTCTTCGAATCGAACCCGGGATCTCTCGCAGAGCCATAACCCCTGCACCACAGAGGTCACCTTCTTTGACTCTGTGACTATCAGAACGTCATCTAGGCAGTATCTCTTTCGTGTCAGAAGAGGATAGCCATAGGGGAGAAGGAAGTTGCGAGGGGGTGACGCCCCACCCACCACCATTCGTGTCAGAAGAAAATTTCAACTGTCTAGCTACCACGGTTCATGAGATACAGCCTGGTGACAGACAGACAGACGGACGGAGGGACAGCGAAGTCTCAGTAATAGTGACCCGTTTGGCACCGTTCGGGTACGGAACCCTAAAAGCACTAGTAAAGTGTTTAAAAGTTCTTACCAGTATACAAACTTACCTTGATGCCCTCAACACAGACAATGCCTTCGTCTTCAGCCTTGTGCGCCAACATGGGTCCGTGGATGCAATCGCCGATCGCGTAGATTCTGCGAAACGACAGCGAAATTATTCGACTTGACAAAAGCTTACCACTCGGGAATTGGATTCTGGTAGAATTCAATTCCCGAGTGGTAAGAATTCTACCAACAACACAGGGTCACAAACCCAGTGCTCGAAGCGACAGATTAATATTTTAGGCCCCACATTACACCTACTTCGTTTGCTTCGGGACCGAAATGAGTCTTAATAATAATAATTTATATAAGTACTTTATTGTACACATTTTACAATGGAAAGTGGAGAACACATGACAAAGGCGAGCTTATCTCTATTAGGAGAATTCTTCCAGCAAACCTAGGATGGACAGGAAATAATTTAACAGAATAATAATTGAAATAATTGAGTCTTCTCCACTTTCTGTCTCCCTACCCAGAGCTCCAACCATGTATGTCTTATGTCATGTATGGTCTTACGTCACAGCGACACCTTTGACAGGCCTACGATGCATCGAATAAGCCTAACATGACTTTGTGGAAGTTGCACAATTTTAATTAGTTTAGCTGGTTTCGCCTCCTGAATTGCAGGGTCGCAACCCTGTCGCTGTGACGAGTAACATATAGGGACTTACTTACCAGACGTGTGTGTACTCACCCGGGCACTTTGGTCTCGAACTTGTTGTTGACGGGCACGCGTCCCCGGTCGTCCAGGGCGATACCCACTTTGCCCAGCCCAGGCTGCAGTCACAGGATTTACTTACCAGACGTGTGTGTACTCACCCGGGCACTTTGGTCTAGAACTTGTTGTTGACGGGCACGCGTCCCCGGTCGTCCAGCGCGATACCCACTTTGCTCAGCCCAGGCTGCTGTCACAGGATTTACTTACCAGACGTGTGTGTACTCACCCGGGCACTTTGGTCTCGAACTTGTTGTTGACGGGCACGCGTCCCCGGTCGTCCAGCGCGATGCCCACTTTGTCCAGCCCCAGGCCCGTGGTGTAAGGCCGGCGGCCGATCGAGATGAGCACCACGTCGCAGGACATCTGTTGGCAGACGCACTGAGTTAGAGGCTAAGCGAGGCGAAAATAACGAACATTACGAAACCGCTTGCGTCCATCCATTGTAGTGACGAAGGGGTGTGGCTAAGTGCGGCCCCCCCGCCGCGTCTGCCTCAGAAACTGGTCTCACGAAGAGCGGGTAAGCGAACGAACAAAAGATACAGATCCCTGGTAGGTAAACGAGAGAGATAAATTAATTAATTTATTTATTTATGACATCGCTGTTTAGCTCATCGCTGGCTATTCACACTGCCGGCGAGGACTCTCTTCACTAGTTGGTACTCGCTAAGCGATGCCTGCTTGGCTCTTTCTACTGTAAAACGTGGATTTGAGTGCGCCTGAGCGAGTGGTGCGAGTAATCGCCCGTCACACTCGAACACTCGCTTTATAGCCGAGCGACAAAACTATCAAAACTACACACTCGCTGCTCGCCAACTCGTTTCTAGTTCTAGCTTTAATCGCTTCTCGCTCATCGTCGGCGGTGGGACCAGTGTCTCAGGTGCAAGTCGCCACGCATTCACTCTGGACGAGGCCAGAGAGATGCCACATGGGCGTTGCCCCTGCATTGCGTCGGCACTGCGTCGGCACTGCGTCGTCGACGCAATGGAGATGGGTCTGGGGAGACGAGGCGGGGAGGGGCGCTGCGTTGAAACGACGGAGCGGCAGCGCAGTATGAGACATCCTACCCTACATTACAGCATCGATTAGGCAGCAAAATCTAATCAGCATCGCTCCTGATAAAATGGCTCTACTAAGCGGGCTACGCACACACCTGTCGCAGGGCAATCTAGGGTGTAAAAACTGGAGCCGCCTGCTATGTGTGTAGCTCCACACACACAGCAGGCGGCCCCACTTTTACACATTGCCCCTGCGGCAGATTTGCGAGTATTCGCACTAGTGATGTGGTACTGACGGTATCCTTGCTGCCTGGAACTGGAGCCGCCTCACAGTGATCCGAGAATAGGGTCTCCATGCCATAGGAACTTAATGTCTGGAATTTCAAAAACTACAATCGGAATGTATCCGGTATACCTCCCTGTACGAAAAGTATGGAGTGAATTGGTTTTTGTCCGATTTTTGTTTTTGAAATTCCAGAAATGGTATGGAGGATTTACATTTGACATTTACAAATAGGCACATACATTGCTTCTGGCCCCATACTAGGACACCCCGTGTCGCGGAAACCAGAAACTGCGACGTCACAAACATGTAAACATCCAAGACCTGGGCATTTCTTTCTTTGTCCCTAGCCGGGATTCGAACCCGGGACCTTTCGGGAAGCACAGCCTCGACCGCAACGACACAGAGGTCGTCGTTTTACACCGTAGATTCCCCCTGCGGCAGATGTGTAAGTCTTACTCGATTCAATGAAGAAACTAATGTAAAATGAGTCAGGACCAAATTCTTTGCTTCTTAGAGAAGGACTCATTTGTCCATCTCGTTTGAGGTAAAAAATACGATATATTTTATATTGAACCGTATTTTTTGAATACTCAATATGAAAATCAAACTAAGTCCGTTTTCAGTAGTTAATTAATTAATCGTTTTATTTTATAATTTCCCTGTTAAATTTAATTAAATAATAATATTGAACTTATTTTTTTTCATAGCACCATAGAATATTTGATTGTCCTACTTACTCTCGCCAATAACTTTTACGCTTTACACGAAAATTAAACATGGTACCATAAGGTACTTTGTTTATTATATAATCTCCTAAGTATCAATGTATGATTCTTATAATTGAAATTACATAAGTACATACAATAATATTGATAATTATGATATTTTAAGTATGTCCTAAATTTTCATCCGGTGTGCGACTCAGTTGTGCGACACCTTAGGCAAAACATTTCTCTAATTTATGGTAGGATTTTGATTTAATATAGCTGGCAACACCACAGCTCAGCCTGTCGCCAACTTCAGGATACTTCCGCCATATTGTTGGCCTGTCATGAGAAAGAGCGTGTTCCGTGTTACAGTGTGTCATTATAATTTTCTGTATACTTTTGGACATTTGAAGTACTTTGTGACGCATTCATTGAACTAAAAGTGTTTTAATACTGCGCTTGCTTAATATAGTATTGAAATACACCAACGAGTACACATTTTCAACTTTATTTTACGAAATGTGCAACTTTTTATGTTAGGTCGTGAAGTTTTAAATTCTCGTGTGCGACGATCGACACGAAATTGTGCTACGTGTCACAACGGAAATTTCTAAAGGTAAGTGTACACACGTTATATTCATATTGAAAAAAGTCCATCCGTCTGTCCGTAACTGTTAGAACGAAATTACCTACATCATTCATTATCATCATTGGCAGCTTTCTTCCGACCACTGCTGGGTATAAGCCTCCTCCATATTGTGCCAACCTCTCCGGTTCTGTGCCAGTCAAAATCAGGTATTCCCCGCGATGTTGATAATATCGACGACCCATGACTGCACCTACGCTTCTTCGTCCTACCACAGATACTATAATATTATACTAATACAGATAGACCACGTAGAACAAAATATGTCACCGGCGTAAACTGAGATGCTACGGAAGCTTCTTTAGTTCGAGGCCTTTATCGCTTGGTGCAGCACCATCGAAAAATTGCAAATACCACGAGATGGCGTTAAGATATATGGGATTTATTCTAAGATTAGCGCCACCTAGCAGTATGTCAACTGGAACTATGGCGTTTAAAGTACAAATATTATTCGTAACGCCATCTCTTTATTATGAACGGTTACTAATTCTAAGTTGCATGGAATGAGCACCCTGTGGTCCTACATAATTTCAACATATTATTTCCAGATGCCATTAACTTCAGCGGAACGATGTCGGAAGTACCGCGAGAGGTTGAAAGAAAGAGATCCTCAGAAATATGAAGAAATGAAGAAAAAAAATATTATAAAAATACATCAAATCGTGTTTTCTTATAGTAACCTACCTAATATCTATACTTATAAATTACCCAAAGACCTTTGACCCTATCTATCTGCAGATTGAGGATGGAAAAAGGAAAGGTTTTCAATTCTATAGATACTATACCTAAAAATATTTACACATGTAGGGCTTCTCCGAACGAGTCTACTTTCAAATAAATAAATTTAGTCAAATCCCTTCTTAGTGGATCTCTACGCTATCTGATGATTATGTCATTCAGGCAGGACTTTGGATTTTATAAGTATAGATTTTAGCGCGTGCGAAGCCGCGGGCATCTGCTAGTCTTGACATAGTAACCTACTCATTGTGTATGCACACCTTTATAAATTCTGTTGTGCTACTTTTTTTCCGATGTGACACTTTCCGTTGTGATTTCCGTTGTGCAACCTAACGAAGAATTTGGTCCTGACTCAAATGGCGTCTATTATTTATCAAATCATGCTTTCGCACTTGCATACTATCGCTGTCTTTACTCACACACGGTGCCGTACTCACACACGGTGCCGTACTGGTTGCAAAACAAGTAATCAATTCGAATTTGCTCTAACGCTGCAGCTCTCTCATTCGACGCGCTCGAATTCTCGTTATAGATTGTTACCATTGTACTGTTTTGTACTTATCGTATGTTAAATCGTTATTTTTCTGTCGATTTACCACTATTTAGATGGACCGACAGAAAAATTAGAAAACGTCCCGCTGTTTTTATTGACCCTATCAGCTGACACTGCAAGTACAAGCCGCCATTTTAGACGAGTTTCTTTATTGAATCAGATAAAACCTGCTATAGTGGCGTACTTACGGTCTCCTTGCTGCCTCCCTTGGAGGCCTCCACGTCGACCTTGACCTCGCCGCCCTCCTTCTTTACGCCCAGGACCTTCGTCTGCAGCTTGAACTTCATGCCCTCCTTGCCGAGGATCTTCTGTAGGGCCTTCGCGACCTCGAGGTCGATGCCCACGCCTGCGGGTTGCAACGGAAGGTGTAATGAATGGTCTTCCGGGCCGCGGTATTGTACGCCAATCGCATGGTAATAGCACAGATACTATAATATTATACTGATACAGATAGACCACCTAGAACAAAATATGAGAACGACCCAAACTGAGATGCTACGGAAGTTTCTTTAGTTCGAGGCCATTATCGCTTGGTGCAGCACCATCGAAAAATTGCAAATACCACGAGATGGCGCTAAGGTATATAGGATTCATTCTAAGATTAGCGCCACCTAGAAGTGTGTTAACTGAAACCATGGCGTTTCAAGTACAAATCTTGCTCCTCACGCCATCTCTTTTTTACGAAGGGTTACTAATTCTAATTTGTATGGGTTGAGCACCCTGTGGCCTGTCCTAATAGCTATAGCGACGCAAAATACAAGTTTGTAAACGGGCGCGGCACGTCTCGGCGACGTCGACAAGCCAAAACCGGTATTATGCGGTCTCTCTATAGCTTTTGCTGTGCGATTAGCGTACAGAATCGCTGCCCTGGGTCGCGTTCCGTGACATCGCCGTCAGCGCCATAATCGATTACAACGTTTTGTATCGCCAAAACTGGCTCGGAACATAAACATAAACATTAACATACAAACACATACATTGCTTCTGGCCCCACACTAGGGTACCCTGTGTCGTGGGAACCAGAAACAGCGACATCACAAACATGTAGGTAAACATCCAAGACCTGGGGTTTTTCTTTGTCCCCAGCCAGGATTCGAACCCGGGACCTCTCGCATGGTAGGCAGACGTGCAACCGGTGCGCCACAGAGGCCGTCGGAACGGCTTCGTAGACGCTGTAATCGATTTTGGCGTGACTCGGAACAGGGGGCTGATGATGAGATAAAGAAATGAAACTCGAGCTTCACGCCTCTTTCCATACGCGGTGGCGCAGGCGTAGCTTTTAGCCAGTGATTCAATACATGGTTTACTTAGCAAAAGACTATCGAAAAGGCGTGACGTTACATTCTTATATTATAATGAATGTTCTTCTTTTTCTCATGGTACCTCTCGGCTGTCGGGGGTTAGGTTAGGTTCGATATAATTCGACCATCGTTTGGATCAGCACCCTCGGATTGCCGTTGTCAAACTTGAATGACTCCCTTCGCTCAGGATTGCATCGGGATGACCATCGGTAGCTTGTTACCACTGAGTTTATAAGCCTCCTCCTTTTTGTGCCAGCATATCCGGTCCCGTGGCAGTCGAATCCAGAGCCTCGATTACGAACGTTTTCGAGATCGTAAAACGTTTTCGAGAACGCAGGAAGTTATAATTTATGTCATAAAGAATAAGAATCACTGACGTTTGGCTTTTCGATAGTTTTCTATCGAATCTTTGTTCGTGATTGGGCTACATACAGTTCGGGATAGAGTTTTTCTATTAGGTCTAACCCAAAGAGCGAGCGAAAGAGAGACTCACCTCCGATGCTGCCGAGAAACTCGATGCACGTGACGTCAGCGCCCAGCCGCGCGTACACCGAGCCGAGTTCGAGGCCGATGACGCCGGCGCCGATGACCAGCATGCGCTTGGGCACTTGCGGCAGGGAGAGCGCGCCCGTTGACGTTATTATCGTCTTCTCGTCGAACTATAGGTGAAGCCGAGATACATAAACATTTCCATACAGGCACATACATTGCTCCTGGCCCCACACTAGGATACCCTGGGAACCAGAAACAGCAACATCACAAATCCAAGACTTGTTTTTTTTTTGTTTTATTTCTCCCCGGCATGAATCGAACCTGGGACCTCCCGCATGCTAGGCAGAGTAACAACTACTGAGCCACAGAGGTCGTCACATGTTACAATTTGGTTCTCCGCTTTGTAATACAGGAAAACTAAGCCAAAAAAGGGCAATCAGCGGAACTAATTAGGGAGTTACAAAAAACTTTAGGATTGTGTAGGGGCAGGTCTCCTGAAAAGAGTCATATAAATTCCTCTCATTTACCTGTGCCGCTAGGGCGGTGGGGCCCTACAATTCTAAAGTTTTTTGTAACTCCCTATTTAGTTTCACTGATTTTTACTGATCAATTTGGGAGAAGGCCAAATAAATTGCCAAGGTAAGGTTAGGTTAGCTCAAAGCCGACGACACCGGCCCCGATTACGAGCATTCGCTCAGGCACTTGCGGCAGGTATCCCATCCCTATACAAGATACTTCTTAGTTTTGCGAACGACCGACGAGACGGCGACGACGGTCCAACTCGTAGTTCGAGTTAATAATCTTCTAAACCAATGCCGGTGTCAAAACTGTATGGGTATTGCAAGAAGATTCATAGCATAATACAATTCATCATTGTAATTTTAAAGCAGAAAACAAATATAGCTTGCCTTTGTATGTAGTATGTGTCCATGGCATGGTTGCCATGGCAACAAATAAATCAGTTTCAATCTAGAAATTGATCTTTTACTACAGTACATATCTTTCTGTAAATGTTACATGTTTTTAAGTTTTTGTTCAATAAAGTATAAATGAGAAATATCTTCATACCATACTATCACAGAAAACAGGAATCTCCACATACCGTAACACCAGGGAAGGGAGTGACTTCTGAGCCGGTTGCGATGAGGATGTTCTTGGTGTTGATGGTCTCCACTCCCTTGTCGGTCTTCACCTCCACCTTGTTGGGTGCTGCGATCGCGCCGGTGCCACGGACTACTTGTATCTGCGAGATTAACGTTAACACTTACTTTAATTCCTCTACACAACACGGCATAGAGATAAAATATAACAGAAAAGACATGTACTAAATGTCTCTTAACCCCTCATCTGTGACAGTGGCCGCTATAGGAAGATATCAATTAATTTGTAAATACCTAGGTATCCTATGCTAGTAACTCGACTTACTTTGTAGTAAGTAGGTACGTGTGATGCAACAAGAATGTGGACTGTTACAAAGCCTGCACAATAATAAGTATCTATACTCTGGTAGGAGGTAAGCAATTACCAAACCATTATATTTATTGTCTCCGTATATACCATTATGCCAACAGTTTTAATAGGTAAATAAGTTACTATTTTTATTTATAATGCCTGTTAAGCCTAGGATCTATAATGTACACTGGGTGTTTAACTAAATGTAATATGTTATTGTGTTAATAAAGAACTTTGGAAAACAAAAAAAAAACAAACAATTAAAATGTAATTGTTATCTGCCCCTAGCGGCCACTGTCAGAGCAGACGAGGGAGTTAACAAAAAATGTCTTCCAGCAAAGTTAATTACCTACTGTAGATTCGTAAATTATGTAATAAATCCAAAACTAACCTTATTCTTCTGGAAGAGCATAGCAATACCTCCTGTCAAGGCTTTCACTGCATTGCTTTTGTAACCCATCATTGTGTCAAAGTTGAAGTGGACATTTCCTGTCTCGATGCCCCTGTTCTTGAAGTCGTGTTTGGCCATGTGGTACAGATGGGAGTTGTGGAGGAGTGCCTTGGAAGGGATGCAGCCAACGTTCAGACATGTGCCTCCCAGGGTGGCTTCCTTCTCTACAGAGGCTACCTGAAGAATATAATAAAAGAAACAAATATATCAACTTGAAGGAATTTCGTACAAACCAGAAAAGATTATAAAATCAATATACTTTCACTCAATCAATACACAAAACATTATACAATCGAAAATGGAGAATACATGAACTAAAGTCTTCACAAAATAAAAGGCCCGTTTTGACAGTTCACACCCATGAAGTTTTAACCCCTAATGTGTAGGTAATAAAAGCCAACTGGTGCATACAAGCAAAGCATACAAGTTACCTAGGAAAACTGCTTCTATTGCATTAGGGGTTAAAACTTTATGGGCGTGAACTGTCAAAACGGGCCTTTTATTTTGTGAAGACAGTAAAGAGAGTATGTGTTTCAAGAGATGTTTCTAAATCTCTTGAAATAATTTTAAATGCTAAGCTCTGCTCACCTTCATACCCAGTTGGGCAGCCTTGATAGCCGCCACATACCCACCAGGGCCCGAACCTATGACCACAAGGTCCGCCTGATGTGTTGTGGCATAGTTCCTCGTAGCAATGTTGAAACCACCTGTCTGAAACCGAGATATTAAACTTGTGAGTTATATAGAGAGGATTACTTTCTTCTCTAAGGGGGACAACCAAAGCACCCATATTTAGCCAATTATTCAAATTTAATGTGAATCTGCAGCTCTGGCATACTTTATGTTTACAAGGGTCTAGCGAGATCTGAGCTTAGCTTAGGCTTAAAAATATGAACAGCTTTATGAATTTCTGACTATAATATTATGTACCATTTTGGCTGCTTACATTTCTTTGTAAATACGGAGTCAGTTGGAGGTCCTTGCCCTGAGAATACATCGTGCTGACATAATTTAGATATATCATGACATCAACTGGCTGGGTCACATAGTTGAAGGTCAAAGCGGTGCTTTTGAGGCTATCTAATGCTTATATAGTATACAACTAACTTCCTCCTGACCCGCCTCAAGGCAGCCTATAATTAATTCTGTCCAAAAACGAAAGTAGTGCAAATCTAGTGTCACAAAACCGCAACCAATAGCCAAATCATTGCATAACATCTGACCAGTTCAAGGCTACGTTTGTGGTGGATACAAAGGCTTTTAGCTTACCTTGTAGGATGAAGAGGCAAGTTTTAAGAACTTGTAACCCATTTTGAAGGTCTAGTTCAAGGCAGATTTTAGGAAAATGATGAAAATGAAGAAAATCGGAACCCTGGCGATCGGCACAGAATTTAAATGTCACCTAAATGTCAAATAAAATATTTTTGGCGTTTGGGTGTTGCTATGGTTGCTATGTTTGCTTAAAAATCTACTACTTCAAATGATTAAATCAATGTTATGCTCAACAGATGGCGCTGTTCATTTGAAACTGGCGTTTTAATAGAAAAAACTAGGCTTCCAAACAAAGCACAAGATTTTATTATTTTCTTTTCCCATCGATATTGCAATGCTATGATTGACATAAAATAAATATGAATAAATTCACAATTCACAATTATTTATTGCACACAATAATTTAAACAGTTACATTAAAAGAAAACACATGTACAAAGGCGAGCTTATCTCTAAAAAGAGATCTCTTCCAGCAAACCAGGCGTGAAAGGAAAAATTATATAATGAAAGGGTAGGCAGTGCACAGCACAATAACAAGTTTAAATAAAATATAAACGAACAAATACTAAATACAGAAGAACTACTACTACTTATACATACTGATATACTACATAAAAATCATTTATTGAACAAAAAAGTATAAACAGCAGTTTGACCCTGGTCCCCACACTAGGATACCCTGTGTTGTGGGAATCAGTTTCTTCCGTTTAGGGCAAAAGTTATTTAATGGCCCACGCTATCAACAATTAACAAAAAAAAGAAAGAGAAAAAAGTAATTACTATGTGCAGTTATAAAATATCTTACATCGATCTCAGATTGACATTTATTCGAATGACAATGACGTTCTGAGTGCTGCCAGCATGTCATCATAAAGTTAGTTCCAATTCATCCGCTCCATAGCATTTCTTGCCAGTCTGTACATAGGTATTTTCTCAGAACAATAACTAAGGTATTTTGATGCAAAGAAGGATATTTTTTTATTTTTTTTTACATACAGGCACATACATTGCTTCTGGCCCCACACTAGGATACCCTGTGTCGTGGGAACCAGAAACAGCGACATCACAAACATGTAAACATCCAAGACCTGGGGGCTTTTTTTTTTTTTGTCCCCAGCCGGCATTCGAACCCGGGACCTCTCGCATGGTAGACAGATGCACAACCGCTACGCCACAGAGGTCGTCAATATGCAATTATCCATAGACATTCAATAAGTGCCACCTTACCATAGAGCAACAAAGTCAACACACCATACCTTCTCAACTGTGTAGCCATCCTACAGACCATTCACAGTTATTTTACCTCTGAGCCTTGTCATTTATGCCTTGTTATGACAATTATTAATATTTTAGGGAATTCACATGAAACGCCAAAGAATTTCGAAAAATGATGTATGGTGCCGGTGCCTGAGATAGTGGGATACCTATTTGCATACCTTAAAATGTCACTTTTTCGTGTAAACCTATAAAACATTAAGTAGGTATTAATAAAGAATTTGATAACAAGCAACAAATATTCTTTGACAAAATGTGGTAGATAATAGCGTTTTTGAGATAATTCAGTTTGAATATAATGATTTAGTCATTTATTTACTTATGACAACTGAATTATATCAGAAACACTACTATTTACGACATATTGTCAAAGAACATTTGTTGTTTGTATTTTAATTTTCTATTGATGGACATATATTTTATAGGTGTACACAAAAAGGGGTAAATTTAGGGAATTTAAACTGTAGGTAAGTATCCCATAAAGGTTCCATGTTATTTTTAAATAGGTAGACCACTGAGTGCAATATTTACCTATTAAAATCAGCCGATTAAAATATTATTGCATCAGCCTGTATCAGCTACGTAAAAGATGTATGTACAGATATTAAAATATCAATAAAAGTCTTCCAAATCCGTCAGATTTCTTAGGTGATCCGATTTCCTCTGTGTAACTGACATTTCTGCTGTTGGTTTTTCTCATTTAATTATTAATCTCGGTGATAATTAATGAACAGTAACCAAAACGAGCAAAAACTGACAAACATTTCGAAAGCAAGATGGCGTCGCGTCAGCGCATCATAGCGGAATCCTTGTCCGTGATTGGCTGAAAGGTGGATGTTGATTAAACAAGCACGGAGCTTGCTTTACGAAACGTTCAGAATAAGCAAATTATGGAGGTTGGACAAACAAGCACTGAACACAATATTTCCTTTGGATATAACCTTTTTCATTTTTACTTAGAACGTCAATTGTAACCACTTTAGGGCATTGGTTGTCCCATTAAATGATGTAAAATCAGCTATTCTTTCAGTAGACACCAAAAAGTGTATTTTCGGAAAAATGGTTCGTTGGACATTCAAGCACTGAGGCAGCGCGATGCCGCGTGCGGTGCGTGCCGCCCGCTAGCAGCTGGTGCCTGCGCGCGCGTTGTTAGTTGTCAGGCACGTAGAGCGCGCATACAGACAAGCGCTGCGCAGTCACTGTCGCCTCGCAACAATCGACACACAGTCAGAAGTTGTTCAATCTTACATCTCACCTCTAGTGAGTTATATCCTTCGAGCAACACGGTAGGGAGGCGCCTTGCTATACGTATCACCATACTAAAGTACGTTGGCGAATGCGCCACCTAGTGTGAGATATTTTCAGATTTCCTCCCAATGGCTCGTTATTTTTTTGGTTGTTGTTTACGTCATCTACTCAGGTCGTGCCTGAGACTCCTGAGCCTGAGCCCCTGGGTCATCATCGTCATTTACGGCTGACAAATGCTAATATTCTACTATTTCATTATGGATTTAGACTCTAGCAACACTAGGTTGCGCGCGCTGCGCATAGCGGAAATACGGTTTTGTTTATCTGTGAGATACTGCACGGACGGTTGTGTGTTTCGTTACGTGCTACGCGAATCGATTTGGTCAGGATATTTCGGGAATTTGCAGTACAAATATTACCATATTTGTTGCAAAATAGACTTTGAAGTTATCGCGCCAAAATAGCAGTGCAAACATCTCAGGCGGCATAATTTAGAGCCGGTAAGTTTTTTCCGAAAACATGCGCGTTGCGCGCAATTTTTGTATTGTTTCCATATTGTTTCCTTGTTCATGTAAATAAACACTTCAGGAGGACACCTTATGGCATCCGACTTAGTATTTATTTCGAGGCCTATGCCCAGCAGTTTATCGATGTCGACTGGAGATGATGATCCGACTACCTTTTGAATAACTTAGCTATACTTAGTAGGTAGGTAATTTATTATTAGCAGAATCAGTCGATAATAGCAAAAATGCTACCCACACGTACCTAGGTAGGTTTAGGCCTCCTCAGGTACACTCCACACATGTTCCTGTACAATCCGGGTGCCCATTGTCTTTCTGCTATCATCGGGGTGTTTGGCAGGTCTGCTACAGATCTTTGGTCTCCTCTTGGCCACAACTTGGATAGTTGGATACCGATTTTGTTCATCTGCCGTCTTCTCGCCTTACCAAGGGCCCACCCAGCCCACTGTCACATACCTATAGGTATAGGCCGCTTTATATGTAGGTCTCATAATTCATAATTCATAATTTCTTTATTGCACACAAAAAAAAATTAACAATCATGGTAGGTAATATAAAGTGTACAATGGCGAGCTTATCTCTAAAAAGAGATCTCTTCCAGCAAACGTCTCATCTACGTCAGCCGCCTTGTTTGGCGTCTGATTTTGGTACCCAACCCATACCCAGCTGCCAGCTACCTACAAAATTACGCCTCTTACAGTCTTACCTGAGCCTGGACAAAATGGATATAAAAACTTCCTTCTTCCGGTTGCTTCTCAGTCATTATACCCACAGACAGACAATTTATAACATTAATGTGTGACTAAGAGCTGGGTAAAGTATCTAGGTACTCTTTAACCTTTCTACATTAATAAATAAATAAATTAAATAATTCAATATCGCAAGATATCCCTTTACCCCAGAAAGTCCCCAAGTCCCATTGCATCACATATATTTTTCACAAAATCTTAGGAAAACATAATACCTATCTATATGTATTTGATTACATACCTACCTGCCTGTCTACGGGGATACTCTATGGTAATACCTACCTAGGTACCTACCTATACCTAGGTACTGTGTGAGATTGGATGTCCTGACAAAAAGTGAAAATAAATCATTGGCGCCCCAGTGTGGTAATAAAGACCTGCATAACTGCTACTGCATAACTGCTTCTGTATTCACTGGGGTAGGTTGTACCCCAAACTCCGTATAAACAACATTCCAGCCAGCTAATTGGCTCCAAACGTAACCCAATACTCGACGAAGGTCGATTGAGTCGAAGGGCTCAAAAACAGACTCGCATACTAATCCGGTTATAAATAATGTTGTCCCATATCACCGGGTTAGTTTGCTGGTCTACCTGCGCAGTAGGACATAATCCAGTTAAGGTGGCCGTGACATGGTGCCCGGTCCTAGATAGGCATTCAGTTATCGCCTAGTTATCGGTCGCATCCGCACATAGACTAGGCGTATTGCGGATCTGCTGGACTGTCTAACTTTTTTCCGACCGTCGTTGGCTATACTGGATTCGTGGTTAGAACAATGACTTATGAGTGCTTTATCCATAGAATCTTGTTCTAGACTAGAACGTTAGACTTGATAAATGTTGAGACCTCAAATTCTTGTACAACAGGCCGGTTGTTTCAGTCTTTGGATGTTTCTAAAGTCACCTAGTTCTATTGACGAATCGTACACCGACTGTGCCAGAAGAATTCTACTAACCCGGGACTTTTCTTAAAACAACAAAGCTACAATTTCAAAAGAACGAAAAAGATTGATTGATTTCCGAAACATCGAACAATTAAAACATTCCTTTGTACGTACTAACCTAGTGATTCTGAGAAATAGGCCCACAGGCTACAGTGGTATAACAATGTGTGATGCCCGACCACGCAAGGCTGCAGCTGCCATACAGGAGAAACTTGCCATCTATGAGAACGGTACCTACTGTAGTTGTTGACCATAACACCTGTCTGGACCGGAACCTGTGCTTGTGACTGATCTCAAAACCTGTATTACTGGTGTTTCATGAACGGTGCTTAGAATGGATAAGGGGATAATGTCACAGTCACAGCGGACAATTCGAAGCACAGATGGGACAAAACATACACCAGAGAGTGCGCAGTCTTTTACCCTATATTGCTCACTCAATGCTCACTGTCCTGATCCTGATGTATTGATTTGATACGAACATATCCAGCCCAAGACTTTATTACGTGCATACTTTCTGCGTTGAGACGCCATGCAGTTTTAGCATTCCAATCGCTTGTATGTTGTATTCTACAGACTTATTTTGTGTGTAGTTAACTGATCATTAGATTTCCAGTTCTTTAGCGGCCTGAAAACACACTTCACTCTAATGAAGGGGTCCTATGAATACTCTTTCTCTAATAAAGTTCGCTATGCGATAGACTCACAACCAGTATCTAATCTAATGAGTCGCATTGATTCGCGCTATCAATGAGAATTGGTGAATCGAGATGCCATTCCACATCAGGAATCTGGGAGTGGAATTTTTATTGCCGCTCGAACACAACCCTTCTGGAGCTCCATTGGTAGTGAATGGCTTCAGCTATTCGCTAAGATTCTTTTTCATTTAGGTTCTTTCTTTGTTCGGAAATGAAGCCTCACACTATTTTCCAAGTTCCAAGTTTTCACGTTGAGATGTAATACGTCCAAAATGCAGTCGTTCTCGTAGACCTACCCTAGATTTATCTCCCCTTCCTTTTATTATATGCAATCAGCGTAGCTTTACAGAGCTCTAAAATTATGTTCAGTTACCGACTTTACGATCGAAAGTACTAGGTATAACATGATCATACTCATAGCCACCTATATAACGTTACTCGCAGTACACGCTTTTCATTTTCATCTTCTACTCACAGAGTCATGTTTGTATACAACCATAAACAACCTCTAGATAGGTTCTTATAACAGAAGAAGGAAAGACACATTTATCTTCTCTTACTAAACAGTAGTTAGGTACTCTTAAAAACCTCGGTGGTCGTATGGCATCATAAACCCATTCCAGGAACCTGGAACATGAAATGTCATAACTTCATAACAGATCCCTCGAAGTGCATACATCTATCTAGGTATCAAGGTGCAAACAAAATGTTAATTGCTGAATCTTTGGCGGTACATAAGACAAGTACACCCGTTCCTCCCATTTGCACAATCTGACTCTTGTTTGTGTTCCATTTCCACCTAGGGCTAGTTTGTCATTTGGCACACGTGCGCGGCCAAACAAAAGCCCACCTGTCTGTCGCTTTCACGCTTCGTGATTACGATATCCGATAGGTGTGACATACAGACACACTGCACCAACTACACGGCCTTTCGATATCCTTTGTCACGTACACGTTGTATTTGCGCATTATTTTTTTATACCATTCTCACTATTTTTACTATGAAAACATTCCGTCGAACGGTTGTCTGTTGACGTTGACGTTTGACAATGGGATGGAATTCTTTAGAAACAATGAAGGCGTGACAGAAGGACCAAAAAGTGTGCCGCGAGAGATGCCGCTTGTGTAGCCCTCTTAGAAACTGTCATTATGACAAATGGGTTACTAATGAGCGTATGCTAGGTCAACTATTCAAAAGATGGCCAAGTACGAATGCTAGGTTGAAGACAATAGGGACCCGACTGTATGTCATAAGTGAATGGGCAGAAAAATTGGCCTAATATACAGCTATGTTATGGCTTCTAACTTCTAAATACAGGCCAGCTGAGTCTTCTCCCATATACATTTAATAAGGAAATCTGGTGCTTAGAACTTAGCAGGAGAACCCTAAAAAAGCCGTTTTCAATGCATGCCACAGTTAGTCCAAATAGCCATTTGTCCAGCGGCCTCGCTTTGTTGTAGTGCTTCATAATGACGCGTTGTTCTCACGTACTATGAATGCAAGTGGTAGCTGTAGATTAGCACCGCATAATGTGTCCGTTGTAACGTAAGTACCATACTCGAATACGACGCTATTTGACGCCTGGCTGCTATACGTTTTGTATACGGTGTCAATAGGTACCGTAAAGTATCTATTGTGTCTTTGTCAGTAATGTTTACAGTACTTTGCGTAATAAAGCTTAATCTCGCATAGCTCGATATTAACCCGATGCTTGTTAAAGTATCCCTAGAAGATCGCAATGTAAATGTTTTTTCTTGATATTTCTTGATATTTCTTGATAAATACAATAAATAGGCAAATGACCAATAATGAAATGCGGAAACTGTAAGTAATGCGCGTGCCACCAAAGTTCACCTCGAACAATGAATGCGTTGGTGTCGCACTATAATTTGTCTCATAAACACGACGAAGGTATGTCACGTAATTATGTAAGTAAACGTCCATTATCTCAGAGCCGGTCTTTACTATCGCTGTGCGATACTTAGTGCTAGTGAGTTAGAGCAAGAGTAAATTTTCCAACGCTTTTCCTGCCCATAATAACAATGATTCAGGACTGTGTAGAATTTAATGAACCATTTCCGTAAGGGAAAAGCAATATGTTACCTTTACTACCTCTGTCTGTGATTGGTTGAGGATTCTGCTATTCATACTAGATGTATCTCTGGTAAAACATACTAACCGGTTATTTCTCGAAGTTTGGTTTTCAACAACTTAATCGTCTCGGTTTCCCACGACTATTCAGGTTATTCGAGGACTGGCAATATGGGTGCGCGTAAATAAATGTGTATTTTTAACGTTTTCCCTAAGTCGGCTTTGTAGCTAGCACTGTGACCTAGGGTGAAATGGGTGATGTAAAAGCGGGGCCCGCTTCGCTCGTAAAGCGAGGCGACTTGAACTAGTGCCAAGCCTTGGGAGGCAATCGGAGAGCTGAGGCCGCGTCCTTGGTGAAATTTTAAACGCTGCAGTCGTTCCGCACCTGTTTCTACAACTACATGGTATGATGCTGTTTGCAATGAATGCAAAAACTAGGAAACCCAACCTTTTCCAGACACGGTCTCACACAATCGTTTCATATTTACGTTTGTTTTTACGAGTACGTGTCTTCATAAAGATATCTACATTAGTTAAAATTTCACAATCATCTTACAGTTTTATGTCTGTACATCTGAGGTTGTACGACAAGTCATTCGTCTCTTCACATAAACAAGACACATAAAACCAGAACCGTATTATCATATACCTTATTCGTTACGTCAAACCAAACATAGAATCATTCAACAAAGGGCTACTACCAAAGACTTGGTATTGCGAAATATTGACACTTACCCTACCACACCGCAGTATGGCCAGGCCATGCGAATTGAATGGGCGATACTACCTACATTAAAACTTTAAATGTCAGGAGACCCGTGATGCTATCGTTTACCAAACATGCGGCTGCTTTAGTATTCAGCCCAAGGCATTGCAGGAGTAGCCCGGACAAAGGGGAATCGGGGATATCTGGATAGAGCCAGCACCATGGGTGGCGAACGTTCACACCACCCTAGATAGGCCACGTACGATTTATGGCCTTTGTTTGCAAATATTTTGACTAGCTCCCCAAGAATAGTCTTTCTCGAGTTAACTTCCAAGTAAATATCTAGCTAGCATCGTATCGTGGCATATATGTTTTGTATAAACTAGAGAAATTATAGTGCATTGTATAATAATAATTTTGTAATGCGCTATAGGTGGCGCCTTTGTAAAATATAAGTGATTCTATTAATATTCATAGAGCACTTCACTATCACGTAGCATTTCGTATAAGGAAGGGTGGTTGGCATATCGATCGCTCAGTAACGCGACACATTTTTTTCTAAATTAAGCAGCCTGCATTTTATGACTGGAAAGTTCTGGCACAATAGAAGGAATAGCATAAAGGGAAAGGCGGGTGTATATCTAAGTTGACGACTTTGAAAGCGAAGTGCAACACAGATGATGATATAGATATAACACCCGTGACTATATGTAGTACATTGCTAAGAAAGTCTTGGAATCGTCGGTGGAATTGTCGTCAGTAGAATTGTCATCTTACATACGACACGGCTATTACACAGTCGGCGTAATTTCTTACGAGAGCAGAGCTAACCAGTTCAAGACACATCGACACATGTGCGTGTTACATGGTGGCATGTTGGTTGACTCATACATAACAACTCGCACGTTATTACTACTTTGGACCTTTGGGCAAAACAAAACTTCAAAAGTAGGTTATTCTTATTTGAGATGGCTCTATGTAGTTTGCATAACAAACGCGTAACAGAGCTGCTGGTGGCACTAAGTGGGTGCTTCTCTCATGGTAATGTAGTTGCTGAACTATTTACTGCCACAATGCTGGAGGGAATTACGAGAAATGTCATTAGCTGGTCTTTGCTCTCGGTGTGGCGCGTGACACTTGGTGATCTTTTATCATATTTTATAATTAAACTGCTTGTAAAATTATCCTTGTATGGATTGGTGGGATAGTGATAATGTATCACCCGCTACCAAGGAATGCACTACCAAAGTACCTTTTGGGTGGTTGGTCCTTCAATGGGGAGAGAGTTATCGGAATCTCAGGAAATCTCACGTATTTGGTCCGGTATTACATAAAAGTGCAGCATGTCCAATCGGTTGCAACTTGCTCGCGTCGAAAGGGAAAGTGCAGTCAAGCGCCGCCGACAAGTCTGCTCTGGATCGGAGAAAATCATACTAAGTGGTGATCATCGGAGACGTTGATCCGTTGCAAGGGACGAGGTCCGAGAACGAAAGGTTTGTTTTGTAAACCTGGTGTTAGGAATTTGGATTTTAAATCTATGATGCCATGATGTCGCAGCAATTTTAAAACTAGTAAAATACTGACACGATGCTGCATTGCATATAAACAATTGACCTGTATACATACAACCCTTGGGCTCATTCTATTTGGTCATCGCAAACGACGTTTCGTGAAACCGAAGGTTGCACCGGATTAGGTGGTGCACAATATGCACCAAGCGTCGGTCAAGACGAGACGATGTGCACCAATACACTATGCACAACTTTTTGCAACCTGTTCACTTCTCCCTTCACTTGAGATACCGGTTCGATATCGACGAGCGATGACTTATTTTTTGTCGGTATTGGTTTCCACTCTGTTAGTCAGGAACATGATAATGCACTTCCAATTATCATCATAGGCTGACAACATACCATCAGGTCGGACCTGGTTATTGCAGTGTAGCATCGTTTTTACGCTGTTATGGACAACGCCTGATGATAACATGCGTAATTGAGTTTACATTGATTAATTATTTATTACCTATATGAAATTAGATTGTAGTTGTTGGTTATGCTGCAGTAACCCATGTGTTGTAACTAGTTTAATGCTCGGGTACATAAGTAAAGTAGTTAATTATGTGGCACACAAGTAAAACGCGAGTCATCCTTGGCTTGATTCAATAACTCGTGGTGTAAAGCAGTTTTCATAGATCTGTTGAAAAAACAAAAACCTGCGGCAAAGGATCAGGTGTGTTTTAACATTTTGAGTGGCAAGGCTATTCAAGTTATCAGGTGCCGAGCCACTTCCTACAAAACCCTTGAAACTCGACTAATTTGAGGAGCGTTTTTTGTCAGGGGTCCTCAAGCATTCTCTTAGCAACCCCCATTAACCAAATGAGAGCTTGCTTCCGCGACGGATATGATCCTTGAGCACGAACTTTGTTATTTTGTAGTTGCTTTTATCGATACATCGTCGGTGATTCATACAAACTGGTTAGAATTGACGAACTTTCAAAAACGTATTGGATTTAAAAGTTTATTATGACCGGCCCCGATATCAGTACGGATCTACGGACAATTAAATAGTTACAATTTACGCGCGCTACTTTAAATTCACCCCGCTATATGTTCTCTTGCAAACTAGTGTTATTTAGACAAGTGTAAAATATACTACGCATAATAATGATGACCCCAAAAAATACTAAAAATAAACTAGGCTAACCAGTAATTTGCTAAAAAAAACACTTGCAGCTTAGGGCGGGCAGGCTAGGGCGGACTAAACGCAAGTAGGGCGCGACGCTGCCACGTCTGCACAGCGAGGGGTCATCGCCCTCCGCAGCCCTGCCCGTGAAACTGCCGCCCAGGGATGGAAAGCCCCGAGTCTATTGTTATCGATATGGTTTGACAATCGCACTTTGATATTGTCTCCATTGATACGGCTGAGGTTAGGGATTTAAAGCTTGCGGGGAGTTTTTGTTAGGGATGCCTTGAATGGTCAACACCGTTGTGAATTTATGTGCAACAGTTTTGTAGACCTATTTCTATGCACGCGGTAGGTAAGCGGACGTCCGGCCGGCCTTTTGATAACGGATGTTTGTATTAATTTCTTATCGCATAATCGACTTACTTCTAAAGTAAAATTTAACTTTCAACTATTTTCAACACAGCAATTTCAGCCTTAGGAAATCAATATTCAAAAGAGCAATTTACATGACTAATTCCTTTATTCTCCAATTAATACCCTCAATGATTAACAGAGCACTTAAATCCTCCCTAAACAATTCAGTTTTATGTTACGTATATTCAAGTCGGCGGGGTGATACCGTGTTATGTTCTTCCCTCTGGGTGACGTCACTTACGTCACGCGGAGGGAAAACGGAAAAGCGTCGTCGGTACCAGCAAGTGCCGCGCTAACATCTACGCAGTATGTTACGTAGTAAGTCTCTATGGTGTAGTCTGACTAACTGTTGAGTTTCCTTCCTGATGGTTTGAGGATTAACAAGGTAATGAATTAGGTAAGGTAGGTTTCCTTTAGCATCCCCTAAGTGGAACATAATATAAATCTCCTAAAACCTCCCTCCTTTAGTTAATATGAAAAACTTAGGGTGAATTCTGTACCTAATTGGTTAATTCCCACGAAACAAAGGATGCTACTGTTGGTCCAGAAGCAAATTATATGCTTCTAAATAAATGATGTTTATTATAATCAAAACTGTATGCGGTTCCTGTCTTCTAAAAAGGCGACTCCAGCGCCGCTTATATAGGAGATCCTTCAAAAGCCGAGTATAAAACTTGCTTTCTTTAGTACGCATGGATATCCTTCGTTACAGTCGTCATCATGTTAACAAAAGAACTAGGATGTGCGAGCGAGGGTTAAACAAAGCTTGCTTTTTGTCTCGCAATTTCTTAGACGATGTTCTCTGCACAATCTGTGTATCTATAGATAAGTTTAGCTTCTGAGTGGTTTCTTGAAGTACCCTGTACAGTACAATCCACCAAAGATGATCTTCACAAGAACGTGTGTTTCTTTGAGATAAGGTTTAGATTGATTTGGTTTTGGTTGGAGTTTCTTTCCAGTCCTTCCCGCTGAAGTATTTTGGCATTGGCTACATACTTCACGGTACGAAAGATATTGCGTGTCGCAATATACTGCTTTGCGCTCGTGCGGACCAGAGTTTAATAGTAATAGATATCACTTAAACGGTGCACAGATAAGATTAGCTTACCTAGATTACCTGGTGACGAAATATTGTGATGTCCATTTCATAACATAAGTTATCGCGCTTCGGATGAAGTCCTTGATCCCAATTTAGTATTTGGTGCGACTGGACTGAACTTTATATTAAATTAACCGAATTCTTTAAATTGTGTCATCACAATACTTCTTAGTTCATAAAGGTTGCTAGTGATACGTTATCCCTTTTGTGTTTTGATAATTCACTTGCTCGAGAGTAAATCGCAATACGCAGTTCCTCTGTCATTGGCCTCTGTTCTCTCACTAGGTATTAGCTATGTCTAGCTATACCAGATTGAATGTAGAAAATGCGGCTGGCCATAACTGCCCATGTTAGCGCTAAGGTGGACAACGCCATAACCATGTTTGATCACAAATATTGGGTCAGAGTGACCAAGTACTGGTATTATCTGTGCTATATTAGAACACTTGCTGAGATGTTGGGGTCCAAAACATTATTCATTGGTTACTATGTGTTTGTGTGTAAATATGTGTTTGGTAACCTTCGGATATTTCGAAGCACTTGACAGAAAAAATGCACACCTATTGTAGTGAACGGAAACACTTTTCCCTGAAGCTATTGACTATGCATTTATTCATATTGTTGCACATTATTGTTGCGCATTATGTGCGTTAGCGTTATGCATGGACATTGCATTTAATTCTACGCAGAGTAAAAGCTGTTTAACCTTTTATCTCTGTCACCAAGAGGCGACTCATTAATAAAATCCACCCTTTTCTATGCATCGTCAATCAAAGTCCGAGTAAATCCAATTAATCCTTGACAACTTTTATGCAAATACGACTTATGTGACCGAAAATGGCTGCACGTGACGTGGCAGTCCACTTGCAGTCTAAAATTCTAGTTGGATATATGCAAATAATAGTTATCTGCATATCTATTCCCTACAGGGTCACTGTGTCCGCAATCAACGCTGGGGGTCTCCCCTAAATTCACAACCCTTTACTAGTCACACCCTAATTCCCAACGATGGTTACCTAATCTGTAATGCACGCTACATGTTTCGATTACTTCACTCTTCGGGCTCTTCGTACTCATTCAAATATTTTACAAACAAACTGTGTGTTTCTTCCTGTGTTCTCCAAAACACATTAGAGACCCGAGATGTTGATTCAAAGCAATATGCTCCTATTTAGTCTTATTGGTCCTCATTAAGCTATGCGTGGTGCATCTTGGCCATCCATTTGACCCCAACAAATGAGGCACACGGGAACGTTCGTTGTCAACTCATAACTGTCATCAGCTTTAATAAGTGGTTCGTGAGCCCGCACCAGGAAACGGTTGATTGGTAGAGAATGCTGGTTGCTTCCACGAGGGTCCCATTCATGCAGCAATACTGATATGTCATCGGGCGAGTAGTGAAGCATTAGTAATGGCTAATTGCGGCAGTTGATGTACAATTCCTGGACTTGCGGAAGGATTACGCTGAATGTGATTGCCATCAAGTCAGAAACATGAAGGCGTAATACATTTCTTCCGGTCTATGATTGATTTTGTATCATGAATTCTTGGAACGATATTCGGATACAGTAGGTACGTTAGGTACGTTGTGTTTTTGTTGACTTGAATTAAGTTGAATTATGAGATGTATTATGGTTTATTATAATTTAGTACAAAAAACGTAGTATACGAGTGCATCTCCCGTTCCGTTTGTAGTCAACCCGACACTAATATATCGCAAACCAACTATTCAACATCGCTCCCCTTACGTCTATAATTTATGCGCCATAAAACCGAAAACCACATCAATAGGATGAATCCCGGGAGATGCATCTGAAACTATATTTCGTTCAACATCATTCCTTTGTTGGGTCCATTTCATTTTCTTTGACACAGAATAAACCCATCAGCTTATTATGTAACAGACGTACGCTTTTGTTGTTAGAACTTGTTCGTATGTTATTGGAGATCCAGGAATCCATTTTGTAAAGTTGACCTGGACGCCGGTTTTATTTGACTTCATCAAACAAAGTGGCCGAACTCAACACAGTTCAAACATTTCCTTTGCATTTCATGGAAACTATGCGATTGGTGAAACGAGATGGATTGATTTTAGGTGATGGTTGATAAGTTCATAGACATTTTATTAATTACCAATTTTCAAATCATATGAAGATGTAACAGAAAAAAATATTTCAGAAATATACTGTAAAAAATGTACTCACGTGCTAGTCAATAAATGAACACAATAAACTATACGTAACTGGGTATTTTGTGGACGTTGGACTAGCTAGTAGTTAAGAACTAGCGTGCAATTGATATCCCTACTTCAGTATGGTTTAGATATGAAATTGCTGTGAAAACTAGTGCGCACACGAGCACTGCGTTTGCGCAAGTCTATGTATTCTCGGTATTATTTATTGCGTACGTACAGTCATTCAATTAACACACTTTTCATTATATTCTAACGCATGCTGGAAATGTAGCAATCATGGGTGTGATACTATACTTTAAGCACGATATGGATTAGAATAATTGAAACAAAAAGTAAACTTTAGAAAAAACCGACTTCCACAAACCCTATTTGATTAGATTGAGTTTAATACTAACTGTAACCCCTTATCCCCCCCCTTGGGGAATTAATTTTGTCAAATCCTATATCAGTGCTACCCCACGCTACTAAGGAACCCCTGTACAAAGTTTCATGGCTCTAGGTCCACCGGTTTAGGCTATGCGTTGCCTGCCCGTCAGCCACGCATTGTATTTGTACCTAGTATGGAGCAGTTCTGGTGGCCATATGTGGTCTTCATCAGTAGTTCCGCATCACAATATTATGCTTACCATGTGCATTTGCACGAGTTATTATGAAAAACACAAAAATCACTATAGGTCTGCCTATAATATTTGAAGAGTTCTCTCGATTTCTCCAGGATCCCATCATCAGATCCTGACCTGGTGTCAATGGGACCACCCTTGAGGTATTACCTATACGCCGAAAAAAGATTTGTTCAAATCGGTTCATAATTGGCGGAGAAATCGCGTAACAAACATAGAAAAAAAAAAAAAAACATACGGGTCGAATTGAGAACCTCCTCCTTTTTAGGGTTCCGTACCCGAAGGGTGCCAAACGGGACCCTATTACTGAGACTTCGCTGTCCGTCTGTCCGTCCGTCCGTCCGTCCGTCCGTCCGTCCGTCCGTCCGTCCGTCCGTCTGTCACCAGGCTGTATCTCATGAACCGTGGTAGCTAGACAGTTGAAATTTTCACAGATGATGTATTTCTGTTGCCGCTATAACAACAAATACTAAAAATCAAAAGAAATTTAATATTAAGGGGGGCTCCCATACAACAAACGTGATTTTTTTTGCTCATTTTTGCTCGATATGTTTTTGATATCTTAAAATGTTCACAATATATTGAGTACATTATTTACTTAAAAAATAAATAATTAAATTAAAATTAAATTAATATTTAGGGGGGGCTCCCATACATTTTTTGCGGTTTTTTATAGATAATGGCACGGAACCCTTCGTGCGCGAGTCCGACTCGCACTTGGCCGGTTATTTTGAAGTCGGTTGAAAATAACAATAAGCTAGTAAAATAAGCATATGAGAACTCGATCAGAACTTTGATATGTCGCACAAATAATATTTACGTGGGAAATCATCACCTAAAGTAAAGGTTACTACGGAAGAAAGCTTGTGTAGTGTTATTGAGGAATCAGTCCGGAGGGAGGGTCAGAGACCAGAGTTAGAAAACTGATTTCATATCAGCTGTTAATTAACGAACGCCTGAGCCAATGGCACTTCTGTAAATTGGAAATCTGAAGAAAGCCTTATACGAGTAAAAGCACTTAGGGCCGATACAAGTGCAGGATCTGGCGATAAGCAAACTTGCGTTGGTGCAGACTTAATTGCAAACCCAACACGGTATCTGACTCTCTAGCCAGAGTTTATTTTTTTCACGTCCTACCAAAAGATAACGGATCATGGTCACAGCACCCCTTTCACAATAATTATTTTGCCAAAAATAGGAATTTATTATCCACAAAGTACCTATTTCTGAAAGCTCGGCATTTGCATTGTCCTTAGCTGTCGAGTTGACGTCACTCATCCATTTTAGGGAAATGGCTCGTCACGGTGAGCTATAAATGGCAGGTTTTTGGTTCACCCAATTTATTAGAACACGTCAGACCTTTGGGGCTATGAACCCGTGACACACCTTTGGAAACTCGGCAAGGTCATAGTTCACATTTTTCTATCTCTGATTTTGTTAGTTGCCATGAATTGCCGTGTTCCAAGTTAATGCTAAATAAACGGTGCTTTAACCAACCATATCCATTTCATATTCTAGTCCATAAGAGAGATTAATTACCATATGTTCAAGTAAAGCATGCCTACTTTAAGGGCGGGCCTTAGGCAATCAGAACTTAGAATTTCATCCTTAACTTCTTTTAAGAGGAAATTAAATTTAAAAAAAAGGTTAAAGCCAAGCTAAGCAAGTCTAACTGAGGAACATACTGTGCCATTTTTAGGGTTCCGTACCCGAAGGGTGCCAAACGGGACCCTATTACTGAGACTTCGCTGTCCGTCTGTCCGTCCGTCCGTCCGTCCGTCCGTCCGTCCGTCCGTCCGTCTGTCACCAGGTTGTATCTCATGAACCGTGGTAGCTAGACAGGTGAAATTTTCACAGATGATGTATTTCTGTTGCGGCTATAACAACAAATACTAAAAATCAAAAGAAATTTAATATTAAGGGGGGCTCCCATACAACAAACGTGATTTTTTTGCTCATTTTTGTTCGATATTGATAATGGTAGCAGGTAGACGCTTAAAATGTTCACAATATATTGAGTATATTATTTACTTAAAAAATAAATAATTAAATTAATATTTAGGGGGGGCTCCCATACATTTTATTTGCGGTTTTTTATAGATAATGGCACGGAACCCTTCGTGCGCGAGTCCGACTCGCAATTGGCCGGTTATTATAAATAACAAGAACACAAATTCAGATGCGGTGCGAAATTATAAAATAAAACATTGTATCGGAAAGATTTTCTGGCAACTTCAGTAGACTTTTCTATCGACCAAAATTAATAAAATAACGTTTATGGGAAAGCAAAGTCACGCTGACACTCGTGATAAGCAAGCTAGTAAAAAAAACACACAGCAATAATACTCGTCATTCCGAGCGATTTGCGTTTTGCTAAAGGCTGTTTTTGCCTAAGGCGCCGTCTTAATATCCAATATGCGAAACCCTAAAACAGAACAATTTTCTGCTACATTGCCACACTTCATTACATTTCGTATTATGCAAGTACTCTCTATGATGTTTTCCTTCAAGAACAAAAAAAAAACAAAGTCGTGAGGAAGGCACCAAATAAAAATGGGAATCTTGAAATGCTACAAACATACCTACTAGGAATATACGAAAAGATAGAAGTAGTACAGTCAGCACCTAAAACAGTAGACGTTTACCTATCATCTCCGTCTCCTACCCCAACATGTTTGCTGGAAGAAATCTCTTATTAGAGATAAGCTCGCCTTTGTACATATCTTTTCTATGTTAAGCTATTTTTACTGTCATGTGAGTACAATAAAGAAATTACGAAATTTCGTTTGCTCAAGTCTATATGAGCGTTGCAAATCCCTGTCCGGAATTTTCCACATGCATCCGACTGTATCATAGAGGAAAACTTGTGCGACGCGAAGTGCAGGTGCTACGAGTATTCACCACGTACCAGTCGAGCCTCAAAGAAAGAATATGAGTGCTAGTTCCTTACCTAGAGCCTTTGAGCAGTTCCTATTCAACCGACTACGAAAGGAAGCTATGCTGGCCAACGTAGGAATAACGTATCTTTTTGTAATTGAGTCTTGCACGCAACACTTAGCGTTCTTTCGCCAATCGCTAATTACTTCAAGTTTTTCATATTCACTGAGATTAAGAACGCAAGAAGAAGCATGCTGAGCTTGGACATATTTTGGAGATACATTAATTAAGGTAGTAATAATTAATGAAATGAATAAATAATTAATTAAATTTACTTTTATATTAGTAGTTAGTTGGACTATTTCAGTGTGTAAAATATGTTTCAGATATGATATTGATAGGACTACTTTTACCAATTAGCAAAAACCAGGCCCAAATTATCATGCGGACCGATTTCGCCATTCGCCTACCATTGAGGGAAAACAACCATAAATCAATATTTAACTACCCGGTGAAGTTATCCAAGAAGTTAGTCGACTACTAATAAAATAAAATGTAGAATGTTTTAGACATTCTTCAACTTCCAACCTTTCCCCCTAATCTGTCTTAGCAAATTAGTCTGCCCAGCTAACAAGCAGCCTTCAGACTGTGACGTCATTGTTTCAGCAAACGATTGCGTCGACCTTGCGTGGTAATGCGCAGATCGGTGTGGAAGCTATAAATAAGGGTCATGGGTCAGCCCGTGTCGGAATAGATGATTTATTTATAGCAAGGTACAAAATAAATATGTAATTTTGAGTTGCTGGCCACTACGTAGCGAACTATAGAATATTATGCGCTGGCACGTCCGCTGTTAGAAGAATCAAAAGATTCTAGCATCATAATGATTTTTACATCAGTCAGGATAGGACAGTAATCGAATCCACGCTCAGTCTCCATCCCCCGTAAGTAAAGGAAGGTTTTAAAGATGCTTAAAAATTTGTCTTAGACGAAGAATAAGAAATCATTCCTGAAAATCATAAAAAACCCGAATCACTGAAAATGCATATTCTGACAAAAGTCTTTAGGTACTTTATAAACAGTAGGTATCGACAAAATCTATCAAATCATTTCTATCATTAAACGGATTTACCTTGTTATTCATCCTAACCTGCGTAGTATATTTTCTACACTGACCCGCCGCCGCCGGCGCCGGCGCGCCCCTCTTATCTCTCCGAATTCCATTATTAAGTGGTATCTTATATCTAATACATTCTTAAACTGTCCGTTATCATCCGCTAATCCAATGGAGTTTACACAGACGACATGTATAGTTACTTTAGATAAAACAAACTCGCGGCTTGCTACTACACCTCCTTCCACTATCCTTCAAGTTTCCAGATTCGATCGATTGATTTAATATTTAATACTAATTTATTTCGTGTTGATGATTCAACACAAGTAGCATAATATTCAGTTATTACTTTGCTTTAACCTCTACATACGCTGCAACTTCGACTAGGTACACATTATATAAACTTTAAACCATTTTCACTCATTTGCACAATGTTAAAAATTTTCGTCGTACTTTTAACAGTCATATTTTCAAGAATTTATTTCAGTTAGCAATTCCTCTCACACCCCTCCTCCCGCCCGTACTCTCAAAGGTATAAAAGGGCCTTGAACGAGACCGACTTGGTCTCGTTCAAGGACCAAAGGGCTCTGGCAACGTCCCTCCCATGTGACCTTCAGTTTAGATGGTTCGATATGTACTTCGTACTACGCAGTAGGTATTCGTTTAGGCCCTCCAAGGGCGCACCCAACAAACACAAATAAATACAGAAGTATCGATAAAGTCTTGGAAGTTTTTATAGCACCAAATTTTTTGGAGTCGCGGCTTTATTATGAGTTGAGTGTTTGTTTACTCTTCGTGTTATTGTAAACAGTGTCTTAGTTTTTTTGAAGTGCAGCGCTACTAACTAGGGAGTGCAATCTTGCAGCAAAATCATCAATCTCGGTATTTGCAAGATCTAAGGGTCGTATTCTAGAACGAATCTCAAGATCAGTCTCAAGCTGAAATTACGTAAATCCGACTCAAATTTGAGTTTCACTCTCAAGCATCTCCTTTATTCTGAAACCTTACTCAAGAGTGCATCGCTGTGAATCGAGTCTTGAGACATTCACAGAGTAATAAACTACTTTAGGCCTGTTTTCATTTACAATTGGGAAGGAGGGAGGGAGGGAGGGAGGGAGGGAGGGGGAGAGGGAGGGCGGGACGGGGAGAGGGAGGGAGGGACGGGGAGAGGGAGGGAGGGAGGGGGAGAGGGAGGGAGGGAGGGGGAGAGAGAGAGAGAGATAGAGAAAGAGAGAAGGAGAGAAAGAGAGAAAGAGAGAAAAAGAGAAAGAGAGCAAGATAGAGAGAGAAAGAGAGAGAGAAAGAAAGAGAGAGAGAGAAAGGGAGAGAGAGAAAGAGAGAGAGAAAGAAAGAGAGAGAAAGAGAGAGAGAAAGAAAGAGAAAGAAAGAAAGAGAGAGAGAAAGAGAGTAAGAGATAGGAAGAAAGAGAGAGAGAAAGAAAGAGAGAGAAAGAGAGAGAGAGAAAAGAGAGAGAGAAAGAGAGAGAGAAAGAGAGAGAGAAAGAAAGAGAGAGAAAGAAAGAGAGAGATATAGAAAGAAAGAAAGAAAGAGAGAGAAAGAGAGAGAGAGAGAAAGAGAAAGAAAGAAAGAGAGAAAGAGAGTAAGAGATAGGAAGAAAGAGAGAGAGAAAGAAAGAGAGAGAAAGAAAGAGAGAGAGAAAGAGAGAGAGAGAAAGAAAGAGAGAGAAAGAGAGAGAGAGAAAAGAGAGAGAGAAAGAAAGCGAGAGAAAGAGAGAGAGAAAGAAAGAGAGAGAAAGAAAGAGAGAGAGAAAGAAAGAGAGAAAGAAAGAGAGAGATATAGAAAGAAAGAAAGAGTGAGAGAAAGAGAGAGAGAGAGAAAGAAAGAGAGAGAGAGAGAGAGAAACAGAGAGAGCGAAAGAAAGAGAGAGAGAAAGAGAAAGAAAGAGAGAAAGAAAGAAGTGTTTATTTGCCACATACTTTTTTTTTTATTATTTTATGTACTAATATCACTCTCAAGCGTGGTCGAGATACCGCTCAAGCACAACAACACTGTCAAGAGAGGATCTCAACAAAAGTTTGACATCTGTAGTACAAAAAAGTTTTTTTTATATGAATCTTGTTCAAGAATTAGTAAAATCTCTACTCACATCTGAGATGACTCAGATGAATTATGATTTTTGATACTAGTCTCAAGCATCAATTAAGAATAAGCGCGTACTCTTAAGACTACTCTTGAGTAGATCTCAGATTAGAGATTCGTTCTAGAATACGACCCTAAGAGGCCTAATCTTGCAAGATCTCGGTATTTTGCAAGATCTTGCATATTTAGGAAATCTCTCTAATAATTAAAAGTATCCTTTTGTAATTTGGTAATTATTGTGTTATATACGGTTGTTATTGTTCTAAGGGCAAAATAAGGAAAAAATATACAATTATACACAAATAAAGAATCCTTTATTAAAAAAAACTACAAATTATTCTGGAAAAAACTCCTAAGAAAACACAACATATCTAAAGTGTCATCTGCCAACTGGCTTCGGATGTTCCGTGCCAAATAACCAGCAGCAGAAAAGGCCCGTTCTGCCTCCACACTAGTTGGCATTTTTAACCAATATTTGTCTGTAACCCGTCTTTATACTATTAGAATCAAATCGGAATACTTTGCGTAAACAAATTAATACGTCACAGTCACGGAAACAACTGCAAATGGCGAAAAAATAGGCATTTTTCCGCACGCGACACTGCCCTTCCCGAGTCCCGAGTCCCGCGCCCCGCACACATCACCCCCCCCCCCCCCCCCCCCCCCCCTTTCACTCTAGCGCGCCGCCGCGCCGCGCGGCAAATCTTGCGAGATCGCGCACGATTTTGGGTGCAAGATTGATCTTGCACAATTCGTGCAAGATCTCGGTATAACGAGATCTCGGTATACCGAGATTGCACTCCCTACTACTAACGTGAGACATTAAATATTTTATGTCGCATATGGACGACGTGTTAATATATTTCATCTAATCTTGTCGCCATTAAAATAAACATTAACGTCATTTCTAAAGAAGTTTCATATTTTTGTATTCGTAGACGGCTATCGTATTTTTGCCGAAAGCATTTTGTTCAGCGATTTTTGCACCAAGAATGCTTATTTCGATTTATTTTTCAATGTCATACACCATTGCATAAAAACAAGATGAGCGAGCAGACGCATCCAATTCAAATTGTGAACGACCGAAAGTCCTTGGTCTTAGATCGATGGGTGACCTTGTAAGTTACAGGACCTCTCGTGCCCTCTCGGTACTCTGCTGAAAAACAATGCCTTTGTGTACGCTCGTATTCTTGCCAAGAATTGCAGTACGATATTATGTATTGTCTATTGTGCATGCAACAAGAACCACAGGTCCACAAGGTTCATATATAGTTACATGGAAAGTTGGGTTCTACGCGTGTATTACCGGCCGACATAGGCACTGCTTGTAAAGTACTGTAAAGATGTTCGCATGGGTTCAAGCAGCGAGCGGTTAACAAATAAACTAACTCTAAATTCTCAAGTGATTAGCGCAAAATTGCCTCTTCAATTACGCGTGTCAGTCCAAATTGTCGCTAATCATTACACTAATGATAATGAGTTAAATAATGTTAGCATGTAGGTACTTTGCTTAGAAATGTTAGAATTTACTGAGTGAAAGCGAACTGGAAAACAACATTCAGCTAGTTAAGTATTTTATTGGTAATCGTGACTTTTTATGATGTTTTACTTGGTCCACCATTTCCTCGGCGGCTTGTATGTCCAACTATATTATTATTTCAATAGAGTCTCATCTCAATCGGATAGTTGCTGAAAAGGCTATCTGGAAGTATCATCGGTATATTTTCTTTTAGGACAGTCCTGAATTATATGGTCCATGCTTTGAACATCCGCCCCGCAATCACAGCCCGGTGATTCTCTCCAGCCACAGCGGTGCAAATATTCACCTGTGCGACCATGCCCAGTTCTGAGGCGGTTGAGCCGGCACCATGTCTTGCGGGCAAGGCTGAAGCCCTTAGGTTTCTCCGTTGGGTCGAAGTTGGAAGGGGCATACCATGGAGAGCCCACAGACCTCTTCACTCTAACTGACGAAGCAGCCGAATGGCTGCAGACATCAAGATTACTTATATGAGCGACTCGATGGCTATGCCATACGAATAAATAAATAAATCGGTATATTAGCTTCTGAAGTGTATATACCTTTCCTAAACTATACACGAAGAGGTGGCAGAAACGCATGAGTAGTTCTCGGGTTCAATGAGTCGTTGACGGTGAAGATCGCAATGTATAGCATAATGAACGTTGAACCTACTATTAGCGGCCATAACTATCCAGTCAAACCTGTAGTACTTTCACTACCTCTACCATATGCCACTAATGGTATAAATTACCCTGGAGTAGTTACACCCTGATGTCTATAACTACTAAATAATCATTATTTTTCTTGCGTTACAATTCGTCGGGATATTTTTTTTATGTTTGTACACCGATTGCGCCTAGACGTGTGGACCGATTTGGAAAAATATTTTTTTGTTTGAAAGGGTTTACCTTCCAATTAGTCCCATTGACACCAGGTCAGGATCTGATGATGGGATCCTGGAGAAATCGAGGGAACTCTTCAAATATTATAGGCAGACCTGTAGCGATTTTTGTGTTTTTCATAATAACTCGTGTATTTATTTACTCATTTTAAGCATAACATTGTGATGCGGAACTGATGATGAAAACCACACATGGCCATCAGAACTGCTCAATACTGGTACAAAATATGCAATCTACTATGCATGGCTCACGGGCGACGCCTAGCGTACACACAGCCATGAAACTTTGTACAGGTGTTCCTTATGTAGCGTAGGGTGGCACTGACATGGGATTTGACGAAATTAATTCCCCAAGGGAGGGGAGGGGGGAATAGGGGTTTACAGAATCAAATAGGGTTTGTGGATGTCGTTTTTAAAACGCTTTTTTAAGTATTACTTTTTGTTTCAATTATTATTATCGTTAAATCTAACCTATGTATTTATCTATTGTTCGTAATTATAGTTTTTAACAGAGTCAATAAAAATATTTGGTGATTCCAAAATGAAATAATTATTCGATTCGTTGTCTGAATCACATGTCCTACTTCAAGCCATTCAAAGTCAGCAATACTAAAAGTAAAATCTTTTACACAAGCAACTAAAATCGAATTGACTCTTTTCTTTGATACCTACACACTATTAAAATCCGATATCTTTACAATTACAAAAGTAAGGTATGATATCATAGTATGAGGCAACGTCATAAGTACCGATGTCTTAACGATCATATTTTTTGTAAGAGCGAAAAAGTATGTTCTATGCTGATGCTGGTAGGTCAACAAACGAAGAGTCATCGTGACGGTAAATTATGATAAAGGAAACTATACAGTGGAAGATAATCTCAATACGCAATACTCAATCATTTATTACACTCCATAGGTTTACAAAGATGGTAAAAACAAATTTAACAAAGTACCAAATATGTACCCTGGCAAGGGCGTGGCAACGTAGTGTCCTCTAGGAGGACACTTGAAAGTTACATTATGACTTACTTCTAAGATCTCGAGATTTTTGTCGACCTACAGGAACTCCTTGGCACTGATGTAATTTATGAAATGCTGTTGTTTAGATCCAAGTTTATACTCTTAGATAAAACAATGATCATGCTAACTAAGTAAATGTTTTTATGACTGACTGTGAAATCTTCTTTGTTTGTTTATCAATTACAATAAAATACAACGTCATAAAATAATGATCTTAATCGAATCATGATAACTTATATCCAGTTCTTTAACGGTGTTGAAAATAAAAGTGTGTATCGATTGCATGTTTTATGTTCTCAGCCATTTCTTAGCTTCATGGCCAATCGGCAGTAGTAGAAAAACCAGTTTATTCATCAACATAGAATACGTTTTCGCATTCTGACGGGCCATGTGCGAGTATGTCACGGATGCGAACGAATCCGACTGTATCGAATTTGATACGATACTTTGCACATTTATGTAATCGACTCAGGCGCTTCTGACCTCAATGTGAAACAAAATTGTTATTTCAATGCCCCATTCATTGAATGCATCTTTAATAAAGATAAGTGCAATAGTACCAATTATTATTGCAAACTTTCAACGTTCGTTCATCAATTTGTAGACCGTGATACGGTCATACTTCGAATATCGGACATGCATCGAACTCTATTATCTTCCCATTTTAGCTCTCCATAAGTATTTTCTGAGCGGACTAGAATTTCGAGAACTGAAGCACTCGTAACAAAACGCAACCTCCAACTTTCGGACTGGGGCGCAGTTAACCCCGTTCAACTCAGTAAATGAATTTTAAAACTACACCAATTCCAAGCGTTTCCGTTTGCCCAAAGTGGCAGAAATGAGGTCGTGGCGATAACGAGCCAGAGCGCCACCACAAAAGTTGCAGAGAACAAAATATTGTAACAATCCCTCAGTTTCGTGGCAAGAGATTGCGTCCCGGGAACAATTGTCCCCTGAATGCCTCACATTGTGAAAAGAAACGGGGAGAGCACCTCCCGCTTATTACCTCCCGAGGATACAAAGCCACTCTGTGTGTGCATTTCAAGTGTGCCAACAGGTCGCCGGCGCAAAACAATTCCACCTTTACTGAAGCGGTTTGCCATTTGAATATGTTTAATGAGGCCACAATTCATTGATAATTTCTTTATTGGTCACAAATAATTAAGAAAAAAAAGATTATACTATACTAAGGCTGAGTTTCACCAACGAAAAGTTATTCCGAGAATAACTATCCCGGGGATAACTTGTATGACAAATGTCAGTTCAAAATGAGGTGAATCTGATCTAAGTGTCACATGGTGTCTATGAAAAAGTTACAAGTTATCCCCGGGATAGTTATTCTCCGGATAACTTTTTGTTGGTAAAATCCAGCCTTAGGCGATCTTATCTGATCTGAAGAGATTTCGTCCAGAAATCCAAGTTCCGATGAGAGAGGTTGACTGATAGCTAAGTAAGCGACCATGTGAGGTCATGACATGATCGAACCACAATATATAAAATATAGCCTATGTTGACTGTCTGCAGTTTTAGTTTTAGCACTTTTGATGGTACGATTTCACGAAGCCGAAACTAATAATTGAAACAAAAAGTAAACTTTAGAAAAAACCGACTTCCACAAACCCTATTTGATTAAATTGAGTTTAATACTAACTGTAACCCCTTATCCCCCACCCCCTTGGGGAATTAATTTTGTCAAATCCTATATCAGTGCTACCCCACGCGACTAAGGAACCCCTGTACAAAGTTTCATGGCTCTAGGTCCACCGGTTTAGGCTATGCGTTGCCTGCCCGTCAGCCACGCATTGTATTTGTACCTAGTATTGAGCAGATCTGGTGGCCATATGTGCTCTTCATCAGCAGTTCCGCATCACAATATTATGCTATGTGCATTTGCACGAGTTATTATGAAAAACACAAAAATCACTATAGGTCTGCCTATAATATTTGAAGAGTTCTCTCGATTTCTCCAGGATCCCATCATCAGATCCTGACCTGGTGTCAATGGGACCACCCTTGAGGTATTACCTATACGCCGAAAAAAGATTTGTTCAAATCGGTTCATAATTGGCGGAGTTATCGCGTAACAAACATAGAAAAAAAAAACATACGGGTCGAATTGAGAACCTCCTCCTTTTTTTGAACTCGGTTGAAAAGACAGGTTTGGCATGCATAGCAGATGACGCTCAGAATGATATCATCCACTCATTCAAGCGAGCGCTTGGAGCACTGATTCATTATGTATGATGTTCTTTACCTTCTTCGTATCTTGTTTGTTTCTCAATTCGTAATCATCATCAATATAATATGGTCAGAACAAACGCTATTGATTCAAGTTTGAAGGTGAGGTAATCAAGACAGGAATCTCTGTGTTTACGGTCGTAGTCGTAGCCTTGATTTAGATGCGACGGCAATGCAGTTTCGAAATGAATGCGATAACTCGGCTGTTACATATTTACAATCCAACCACTCTACATAGACTCAGTTTAAGCTATTGATCATGTTACCCGTCACTATTTCTGCGAATCCCCCATATTCTTTCTGCTGTCGTCTTAGAAAGAGTTCATATTCATATTCATTTTATTTGTAAACATGTACACAGGGGGTTACAGGTGGAGGTGTAAATAAGGTAAAGTACATGCACCCTGAAAGGGTATCCCAAGAAGACCCCAAACTAACACCAATTCTCCGTTGCCCCCAGTCCTATCCCCGTGCGCATTGAGCGTGGCAGGCGTGGGGCTTGCTCCCGCGCTGGTGACCGCCACGCTGGGCGCCGACGTGGACATGGTGCGGGAGGGGGAGGCGCCGCCGCCCGGCAGCGGGCTGATTGCGCCGCGCCGCCTCATGAACCCCTGCCTCGACAGCCCGCAGCGGATGGACCTGCATCGAGAGCTGCTCTTCAACCAGAAGATGTAAGTTGCTTCAGACAAAAAGGTATTCATTCATTCATTCAATCAATATACTTTGTTGCACAAAATAATATATTTAACAATGGAAAGTGGTGTACATGTCAAAGGCGAGCTTATCTCTATGGAGAGTATTCTTCCAGCAGACCTAGGATGGACAGAACAGTAAATAAAAGGTATCTTAAAGTTCGTCTCAAGGGTCGTAATTTTTTATTGAAAGCACATGACGAATATACAGATAACTTATGGTAGGTGGATAAAGCATTTACAAATGCGAGCTTATCAGTTATCACTGCTGTTCAGCGGGGGCTAGTAGATGCGGGTTAAATGCATAAATGTAACCCAATGGGTTATGTATGATATGCAGGTTGTGTACGACCTACTGTTCAACCTGATGTTAGTTTACTTTGCCAATTTATTATCTCAAGAGATCACAAACAAAGCAACGAAGTATTATTTTACATCAAATTCTCTTATTGGAAAAATGACAGCGTCTTCATTGTACCTCTTCTATTCTACCCCGTTTGTGAAATAGGCGTGACGCTATGTTGACTTGACAGCGTCTTCAGCTGAGTAACAGACTTAGCATTCGACCAGCATCTCTTGTGAAGATGTCATTGCGGCTGATGATATTTCAACAGTTCATTGCTCTGTGTTATTCTAGCCAGCATTTATGTATTTCATACCATTTAGTAGGACTTCGTCACCACATGTCTGTTCTCGAGGATACTTTGCAAGGAATTCCTTGTAATAGCACTTTTAAGCCGTTCCATTACCTGCATAATGCGGACAGGTAGATATCAGGCCCACGCCACTCATAGCCTTCCTTATAAGAAGTGTCTCTAAGAAGGCTGATACCGATACCGACCCTCTTTGTTTGACTAAAAGCATTGTGATAGAAAAGAGTCTCCTCAAAAGCACTTTACACCTTTCATAAAATGCCCGGCACGAGAAGCGTTGTCAGGAAGCCGAGGCTTGGTTGAGACTTTTATTTTACGGAGGAGCTGCTTCCTTTGTCGATGAGATATCTTCATTTTGAGCACCGTCTTTAATAATTTCATTTTTTTTTTGGGTCGTGAAAAGGTGGGCCGAGGACATTTTAGGAATCTGGGAATTCTATTGTCATTTAAGAACTCTTAAACTAGTTGAAGGTCTAATCCAGTGAAAGATATTGAAATACGCCTAAATATAGTAACAAATTCTTTGTAATTTCCATGGATCGAGATTGAAATAAGTAGACGAAGCGAGAGCTTCTATTAGCGCCGCATTCCATTTTTTCTCTCATGATAATAAGGGTGCTCTTTTTGTCGGCATTCCAAAACGTATAGTGCTATAGAGCAGTAAAATAAAACAGCTATTCGAATGCTGCTGCTAGTTGATTCATAAATTGAATAGTTTTCGTGCATCCATGCAGCGTAGTACAGAGGATATTCGTAAATAAATAAATGTTAAAAGCATGTGTTGAGTTGTGAGACTGGTCCACGATGAGATTGTTGGCGCACAGGTGCACAGCATCCTGTCTAGTGAGCATGTGAACGTTGTAATAATTGTTGTTCACATCTGTCGACCAACCTAACACCCGCTTACGCACTTTATTTATTTACGAACCACAACACATGCTCCCAGTATCGATGGGCGGCGAACGCAAACAGGAACCCATTTCACCACACGATTTGCTCTACAATAACAGCATCGAGTTGTTGAACAGGCATTAGCACTGCTTAGAGCGTAAATTCCCAGTAGATGGGTTCTGGAAATAGCATCGCAGTTCGCAATGGCTGACCTGTTGATTCAGTCAATTTCCCTTTCAATATGATTGCCGGGTTGCGATCTCGTTGTCGACGTCGTCATTTCCGCAGGTCGCTTCGTCGCCGCTCGCAGAGGAAGGAAGTAATCCTGTCCCGCTTGTGGGAATGGGAATGCGAAATCACTTCAAAAACAGCTGCAATTCCACTCCAATAAATAGCTATTCAAAATGCAAACGTTTCAAAATCAGACGCAATATCTCGGGCAGCGATACCCCAAGATTGCAAAATTTGGCGGCGCTTCAAAATTTGGAACCTGATTTTATTTCCCACATGCTCTCCGTGCTTGATTGCAAACCTGATTTAGTGCGAGATACGGAGATGGCTCCGTCGTCGGTGGCCTAAATCCGGTGTGTAAATGGAGTTACATTTCATCAGCTGCTGCTGCCGCCAGCACGGCGATGTGCCGTGAAGCACTGCAATTAGTTGGAATTAAATCTGGCTGACGGGGCCGGGCCGGCGTTAATGGGCCACCGAGCTCTATGTGGCCGTTGTCACTCCTGGACTGGGGCTAAACGATTTCAATGCTCCAGTGGACTCGCTGATTGCACAACTTATTAAAATGCCTCTTAGGCCGCACCGTTTAAAATTATCCCATTTGTTTGCTAGGTACGTTCGACGTGTATGAGTGGGTTGGTTTTGTCGTGTTGCAGGGGTTTGTATCTAATATTTTGTGTAGTGCATGGAATAGGAAGCCTATTGGAAATGACTACCTGTTATAAGCGCAAATGAACACGCAAGGGAAAGCCCATGACAAATGCGGTGATGTGTATGAACTATAGTATGTACAATTGTACATTTAGATGTATTGATTGCACGTGTACTATTCGTGATGATCGTGGATGAACATAGGATTATCAGTATTACTTTCATGAGTACTTTGTCAATGAGTAAACTTTGTCACAAAGTAAGCTTTGTTCGTCTCTTCGTCCGTAATACTTCTTCAATGAAGCATTTTCCTCGATACGTGACCTTTATTGATAAACATGGCAGTCTACTCGTACACTTATCGCCTTTATACTTTACGAAACTATAGTACACAACACACCTACGACGTTATCGGTTAATCGAATTGAATGTAGCTAAACTGTTATCGTCACTGATACCTCCCACAGCTGGAGTGGAACATTACCTTATAAGGGCATATTGGTATTTCAATGCCGTGTTACCATTAGTCAATCAACTATACATACATATGTCATATCGATGATAATCATTGCGATGTAATATGCTAATTGTTTTTATTTTTGCGTGCCTACATAAGTTACAGAAACTTCATACATCGGTAATAAAGACATTGATTTGTGTATATTGTAATTTTTTCATGATTATGTGTTCCTACTTACTTATGAGTGTTTAACTTATTTGGTTTCATCAATGGTCGAATAAAACACTTGGATTCCAAGGATTTTTCATTAACCTTTAACATCTAAATGTCGACTAAGTCTTGAGACGAAGTCACTAAATTAAAATACCTATCAAGCGGTAGATGATTACGATTCTATGTGTACATTTATTTACTTATCTACCTCGTGAGGTTAATATTCCTTGTGTTTTCAAAGTTCTTATCAGACAATGTTCATTTCAGAGGCAAGAACGTTCTGAACCAGAAGAGCGAACTAGAGAAGGCGCTCTCGAAACACAAAGAAAAACAGATCCTGAACCAGGAAAAGGAACACAAAGAAACGCCAGGTAAATATTAATTAATGCTTATCTTATCTTGGCCTGCTTTAGGATAAATTACACTACACAGGTAGTTGGAAGCACTTTCATTCTACCTACTTTCTTGGTACATGAGTGCGGTATTCTTTCTACGAAGTTGTGAATGTAAATATTTATGCCAAACAAACAAAACCATAATTTTCGCAAAATATTTTTAAAACACATTCTTCGTGCCATTTACTCGTAAATGACAGTTGCTCAGCTTGCATACGATCAATACGACGAAGGAAAACAATCAACTGCAGTAATTTCGCATGATTCCGCTATTCCGTTACTCGATTGTTTGGTGTTGTTTTGTTTTTCAGTGCATTCAGTATATACTGTGTTTCTAGGGCAGGCGAAAAAACGTACAATGACCTAAAGTATTATGTTAGCGTCGAAAGAAAACGATACGTATCGCCCTCTATGCACTTCTGTATCGTTTCCGCGTTGTGCTGCGTTTCGTGGTACGGGGTGGGGTGAGCGACGCTAACAGTCAGAGATAATAAACATGTTCAAAATTGGTTCTAGTTTTCGAGTGCGAGCTTTTAGGCTCAGGTCCAAAACCATGTATATATGTAATTAAACATCTTTCAGATAACAGCAAACAATTTTATTATAAATAACATACATAAATATAATAAATATATTTTTTAATTATAATTTTATTTATTCCCTACATTCATACGACTGATAATTGAACCTCACCAAAAATGGTTGGTGATCACTGTGGTAGGCACAAAAGTCAATGTCCGTGTTTTCGCCTGCCCTAGGAACACAGTATAGGTGTTGATTGATTGATTCCTGCATTTCAGTGTTATGTTTTGAAACGTAAACCGCGTCATGAGAGAATTAAAGATAGTTTAGAAGAGATAATGGCAGATACGATCGATTGATATGATAAGTGATTAAAAATCTTTTGGATACAAACAAATGAGTCCCTCTTTTTCCCATACGTGTAAGCACAGTTGCGTCCACTTCTACCAATTAAACAATTCTCTTGTTTACGTGACAGGGGACTATACCGTCGCTGCATCTGTCGAAATATGAAGGATTCCTCTCGATTGATACTCGTTTGTTACAAAGGCATAGATATGGCCCCAGCCATTATTATCATACCTTGAATAACTAACCTCCAGCCTCCAATAAAACAATGACTTGTTACGAATTACTGTGCAATAGGTCCGATTAGGAACAAATTGCGATTCACTACGCAATTACGCATAGACTTATCCACTACTCGTATCGGAGATCGATTTCATACTAAATTAACCTCGTAAATGGTAATTAGATTTGTTTAGCATTTGGTCCTTGGAGTGTTGCTAGAGAGTTTTTTTTGCGTGATTTCTTAAACTGATGGTAATCTGCCTTGCACAAAAGGAAGCAATTTGAAGATACTACTTACTTATGTGGCTTACACTATTTCATACATTTCAATAATTTGATAATGATGTCTTTGACGACACCACTTACCTATTACAATTTGGGAGCTACAATTCAGCATTACATAACATAGAGTTACGTCTTTTCCCGTACGGGCTGGCAGAGGCATAACTGTGCCCACTTTTAGACAGTGATCCAGGGGGCTATCCCAACGCCCCAGCTATGGAGTAATGACGGTTTCCTCACGATGTTTTCCATAACCGTTAGAACGTCCGTCATCCATATAACATTGATGAATTTATCTATCTCATCGGTACATGGTCGGTACCCGGGTTTCGAACCTGCTGCGGAGACCACGGAGCTCGGCTAGAATCAGAGACTATATGTATCCAATTGACAGAATACAGTTTTCAAAATTGATATTATGATATGACCAAGTTTAGGCAAACGGCAGTTTAGCTGACCTAGAATATCCACGCCATATTGTTTTAAAAACCGTACGTGTGCAGTATAATTGGTCCAGTGAATGCAACCGGCTTTATGTAAGTCTCGCTCGGCTTCGGATTATTGCACAGATATCTCGCGAATCTGTTCATGACACCTAACACGAAAGTGACGATTTTTACGCAGCGTGGCACGATAGCACGATAGAGATTGCCTCTTGATTGTTTTGAGTTGATATGTATTATAAACGCAGTATGGGAAGATAGTGTGGGCTATTCTTGAGGTATCAAAACCACTAATTAAACTAGAGGAACTAAAGACACTAAACTGACAACCTCCAAATCCGACAGCCCTTGCGCGGTGGCCACAGATTCCATTTTCAAACACACGATTTTAATTAGTTTAGTTAGTATAGTTCGTGTCGCCTTCGGAATCGCAGGCAATTCAGTAGGTTAGTAAAATTACAAGGTATAACATTTTATGATTCCCCGACAAATCAGGGAGATGTTATAGGTTTAAAGTGTCTGTCTGCATGTGTATGGATGCCTGTCCGTGGCATCCTAGCGGTAAATGGAATTAAAATGTTGACATTACTGTGTATTGGGGGTGTTTATTTTTTTATTCATAGCCTACAGATGAAGAACTGTAGAACTGGACAATCCGATATTTCAAAACATAGCCTTTTTTTACGAGTTTTCCATACGGGGTGGCATAGGCACAGTTTAGCGTTATAGCGATATTTAATTCAATTCCCCTTTTTGCGTGAAAAGGCTTTATAGCCAGTCGCCGGTCTTCTTCTATGGGTACCTCAGTGGCCGCTAAGAGAATGCGATCCTGACACATGTATATGTCCCTGTCTGTCCCGCGCTAATTTTCACTCTATCTCACTTGTGGAAGTGACAGACAGGGACATATAAATGTTTCAGGATCGCATTCTCTCAGCGGCCGCGGTATAGAGAGTAACTAGAAATACACTACACATGTTAATACTGACAGGGCAAAGATCAAATACGCTGGTACTAATACAACCTCAGACATTAGAAGCGGTTTCACAAGAACCGGATCTGCATGCGCACACGCAGCAACCGGCCACGAACTGCAGAACTACGCGTGCGCAACAACCAATCAACGAAGATTGATACATTGAGATGTTGAGTAGCGCCGCCGTCTAAACGGTAACCTACTGATAAAAGATAAACATTTAATTTATGGCCACAATATATTCAATAGGTGAATATAGCCATATGCTTCCTTCACCTGATTTAACCTTACCTCACCTAACTCAGGAAATTGTTGTCAAATATTTCATTAAAATTTTGAGGACGACGCCTTGACATAAAAGCAAGTCGAGGAGCTGTCGAGCAAACGGCTAACTAAGCACACAAGTAGACAAAGATAATAACGCTACGAGAACGAAACGAAATGAGAACTCAAAATGTATGCGATTTGACATTTGGTGACGCTAGCGTAGGTAGCGTGACCAAACGACAAATCGCATACATGTTCTTAGCGTTTCGTGCGAACGATAAAATAAATGTAATGTGTAAATCTGTAGATTCAAGAGAGAATTGATATTTGTATCTTCGTAACCATTTCGTAATTCTTTATTGTACTCACATCGAATAATATTACAGGCCTAAAATAAAACGTATACGCAAAAGCAGGACATACTGTTTAAGTCCTGCTGTATAGTTGGTATTAGGCCTCCAGGTAACTTAAGTGCGGGCCCTAGGCAATCAGAACTTAGAATTTCATCCTTATTTAGAGGAAATTAAATAAACTAAATAAAAAAATGTTAAAGCCAAGCTAAGGAAGTCTAACTGAGGAACATACTTTTTTTATTACTTAGCCATTTTTATAATGATTAGATAAATAACAAGAACACAAATTCAGATGCGGTGCGAAATTGTAAAATAAAACTTTGTGACAGACAGATTTTCTGGCAACTTCAGGAGACTTTTCTATCGAGCAAAATTAATAAAATTACGTTTATGGGAAAGCGAAGTCACGCTAACACTCGTGATAAACAAGCTAGTAAAAAAAGGTACATACTTACAGCAATAATTTAATAATAAATAAATAATCATTCCGAGCGATTTGTGTTTTGCTATAAAGGCTGTTTTTGCCCAGGGCGCCAAGACTTGACTTCTTTGATTTAATTAGCTTAGAATTTTGTTATCTATGTACGAATCCAATATCAAACACAAAGAATTTGTATATCAAATAACTAAGTGGGCACAACTGTGCCTCTCCCACCCCGTACGGGAAAAGGCGTGACGCTTTATGAACACAAAGCATTGAAGTACCGACTGGTGCATATCTACTATGCCAGTATGCAAAGGGGCGTGACGCTTTGATATTTGAAATAAGGTTGGTGCAGGCAGATAGACCCGTCGAAATAAAAGGCCAGGAGTCAAACGCAAATAGGCGATGTAGTTTAATGGCCCAAGTGCCTCCAAAATAGTCACAATTGAATCACTCAGCATTACAATTACAGAGCTATTCGGACCATGCTAATTGTCAACAATTGCATCACTAATCAAATCAATCAATTTGATTCATCTGACTGTGGTGTTGACATTGTTTGGGTCAATTTGTTTGGAATAGACCTCATTTGTTAAATTGACGACAATAATGTTTTATTATTTTGAAACTTCTGTGATGCAATGTTTACATTTTTGTATAGTCAGAATCTGAATGAGCTGGACCGGCTTATCTATACTACTGAAGGCGTTTACTTTACCCGTGACAAATGTCTGAGACTCACACCCAGTTTCCTGGGCGCTGATTAAAGTTAACAGGTTGGTTAAATCAGTTTCGGCCAATCAAGTTCCGTCATTTTCAACCGACTTCAAAAAAAGGAGGAGGTTCTCAATTCGACCCGTATGTTTTTTTTTTCTATGTTTGTTACGCGATAACTCCGCCAATTATGAACCGATTTGAACAAATCTTTTTTCGGCGTATAGGTAATACCTCAAGGGTGGTCCCATTGACACCAGGTCAGGATCTGATGATGGGATCCTGGAGAAATCGAGAGAACTCTTCAAATATTATAGGCAGACCTATAGTGATTTTTGTGTTTTTCATAATAACTCGTGCAAATGCACATAGCATAATATTGTGACGCGGAACTGCTGATGAAGACCACATATGGCCACCAGATCTGCTCAAATACTAGGTACAAATACAATGCGTGGCTGACGGGCAGGCAACGCATAGCCTAAACCGGTGGACCTAGAGCCATGAAACTTTGTACAGGGGTTCCTTAGTCGCGTGGGGTAGCACTGATATAGGATTTGACAAAATTAATTCCCCAAGGAGGGGGGGGGATAAGGGGTTACAGTTAGTATTAAACTCAATCTAATCAAATAGGGTTTGTGGAAGTCGGTTTTTTCTAAAGTTTACTTTTTGTTTCAATTATGAATAATAGCGGTTCGTGATTGGCTGAAGCTGATTTAACCAACCTGTTAAATTTAATCAGCGCCCAGGAAACCGGGCATGACTGAGTGACATTTTATGGCTAAAAGCCTTTTCCTATAGGCGGTGGCACAGTTGTGCCCAACTGAGGCACCGCGTATAGGAAAAGGTGTGACTCTACTTAGGTCATTTTCAAATAGGTACATTTTATTTTATTTTATTATTTAACTAAATAAATGGAGATAACCGTTTTAATTAAGTACATTTACATCACATAAACCACGGAGGTTAGTGCGTGATGCTGGCATTCATGCGAAAAGGGTACAGTAATTGTTAAATATACGTGGGTACATGGACATTTCGTAAAGTATCGTACAGCAAGTTGTTTGTATTTGTGTATATTAAAACAATGGATAAATTGTATCTATACTATCTATCAACAGTCAGAGACTAGTAAAAAATTAACTGGTAGGTAACTGGCTAGGGAGTCTCGCTATACTAAGTTCATTCTTGTGACTCCTAAGAGCTACAGGATCACAAGACGCGTGCTCTGTTTCATGACCTGCCAGCACTCCGTTTCATGACCTGCCAGCACTCCAAAAGTTCCAAATCCACATTTCGCCCTTCTCTACCTGCGCGTGACGTCAGCAGACCCTTCCAAACGGGTTCCACTCGCTTTTTTGGCATGCCACACGTTATTCAATATTACGTCCGTCTCTGAAGCTCGCGCCAAACTTCTAGTAAGCTCTGAAGTTGCCGCTGTATAGTACCGCTGCTGATTACTGATGCAGATCTCGCCAAATTTCTTAGTATAAAAAGTGACCGTGCTCTCTCTTCCTCTCTCTTTTCTTAGTATAAAAAGAGACCGTGATCTCTCTTCCTCTCTCTTTTTTTTCCCTCTCTCTCTTTCTCGCTCTCCTTTGCACCCCTCGTCTTCCCCCTCCCTCATCTCACTCTCTCTCTCTTGTGCCCTCCCTCTCTTTCTCTCTCTCTCCTCTCTCTTGCGCCCTCCCTCTTTCCTCTCTCTCTCTGCAGCCAACAACATGAGTCCTACAGCGAGCGTTAGGAAGGAACCCACCGTTGTTACGTTCACTCGCGCGATTCCTACAAACATAAAAGTATTTTGTGCCATATGTACTTACTTACCTGTATTTCATAATTGCGACGCAAATCGCGGCAACTTCAGACCTAATTTCGTGTTTGGCGCGAGCTCTACCAATCCATACAGGCTGGTGAAGTGAGACACAGGTGCATCTCGGCAGGGCGTTGAACTTGTTTACATGGCTATGTCAAGTATTGGACAGACACTCCTGTCTTACCAAAGTTATTGAATGAATCAGTCATTGATTCGGACGTTATGTAAATAGATTGACGTGTTTTGTAGATTGATTTATTGTGTTGACATGATGCATCATCGTGCGTGAATTGCGTGATACATAGATGACAGCGCATGCTTTAGTCAGTTAATTATAATTCGTCTTTAAATCTGAAGTTATAACACAGAAGTAAATTTTAATACTCACGAACGATCGTACGTAACGAGCAAACTTCGCGCCAAGTTTGCGTTGTCCGCGCTCTGTCTGTCTCAAGATTTAATTCACGTGCTTTGACTGTTCACATTTGTTCCCTTTATTTCATTATAGAATTACCTCTCACCCCGAATTGTTAGCGATCGAAATTAATTAATACCAATTAAGCTAAAGCTGTTTTAGTTCAACCGCCCATTTTGTAATAGTATCTGAGAGAAAACAAGCGCTTGTACTCTTTCAGAAGGAAGGAAGGAAACGCGCTGTTAAATTGATTCCGTCTTATCAGCTCGTGATTGCGGTAATTACTTATGCCTACGGAATGTGGAAGTGTTTGTAACTGTTTGTACAGGTGGGCGAAAGTTTTGTTTGAGATGTTAGAAACAGGCAAATATTAGTATATTTTTTTCGGTGTTTTGGTTGGTGGGTTGAGGTTAGCTTCTATTGGGAATTTCAGAAAGTATTTCTTAAGGTGGACGCGCACCTAGACGTGCCGCAAGAGCCGTACGCGCCGGAGGAGCCGCACGCGCCGCACAGTCATCGTATTTTCTCATGGCCTCGCGCAATACGCGCCGAACGCGCCGAAGGAGCCGAACGCACCGCATGCACATGCAATACCAGTGTTGCCAGCGCAGCGACTAATTTCTTACTGACATGTTTGGTGGGGAAAATTGCCGTGTTTTTTAAGGAAAAACTATCTATCTACACTATCTATAGTTTCCGTAGCAAATAAATTAAATAAAACATAAAGCTTATCACAAAAAAAGAAGTCACATGAGAAAATATAAAACGAAGTGAAAAACACTGTTTCTAATTTCCGTAAAACATGGTAACACTGTCAGAATACGGATGACGTGATCCGCAAGCGCTGGTATACTACATTATTTTACTGAAATGCGATTCTTGCGGCGTGGATTGGTGCGCGGCGTTGTACGATTTCATATAAAGATTTATAAAATGCGATGGCTGCGGCGCGTGCGACTCCTGCGGCGCGTCCAGCTAGGTGCGTGCGCGTCCACCGGGTATCTACACATTTGTAGGTGTTATACAGTATCTATCTACATACCCGGAATAATTGAGTGGTGTACTTTGTGATTATTACGAATACGGGTGTGACGGGGCGTGTCATCGCTAGTTTCTCTAGGTGTGGTCAAATGTATCAGGCGATTAAAGATTCAGTTTTAGCGGCGCGTAAGTCTGTCTGTTACATTCAATTCGGTTATGGGTCGGGCTTAAGACAATACTAATCTAACTGCCACAACGAAAGTCGTCCAATATAAAATGTCAAAAGTTAAAAATAGTTACAATATTAAAATAATAAGAATTAAAACAAATAAATAATAAGATTCAAA